>JAPVLO010000239.1:6600000-6770070 GCA_027257055.1 Cephalopachus bancanus
CAAGTGTAAGCTTCTTCCAGTCCAATAATTAAGGGGAGCCCCTGTCCCATGGGGCCAACCTGCATGAAGGGCCTTGGGCCTGTGTCACCCGAGTGCTCCCACTCACCGCCTGAGGACTAGTCTCTCTGCTCCGCAGAGATGCACAGACTGATCCGGGCAGGTGAGGAAGGGCTGCCCCACCCCCCAACTCCCATTTCCTACAAGCACAGGTTTCTTTTATAGACACACTTCCTGTTTACTGAGTGGTTTCCAAGATACAGGCCAACCTGAGACTCATCTCTGACCTCACATCCTCTTCCTTAAGGGAACCACAGCATTCTTCCTTTTTTGGTGCTATAGGCTGAGACAGAGCTCTGTGTGCAGAGATCTTGGGGTTTCCTCTACTTGCTACCTGGGGTCAGGACCCAGCCCAAAAGGATCGCTGGCCTCCTCCACCCCCCCAGAGATGGGCAGGTTCCCTGAGCTTGAGAAGCAAGGGTGGGGGAGAGTGACAGAGGAGTCCAGTGTATACCGAGCTCCCATGCGGGGCAGCCACTTTGGGGCATCTGACATCCACCCCCCTTTAACCTTGTTAACACACACAACAATGGGTTTGGGGAAATTCACCCTCACACAGCAGATCTCAGATCCCTCCTAGTGCCAGGAGAGATGGCACATCTGGGGGTTTCCAGAACCTTTCTGGGAGGCTAAGGGGAAGTTGGCCACAATACCACACCCACGCCCTCCTCTGCCTGCCTTGCCCCCAGCTGACTAACCCCAAAGAAGAGTCAGCACCATGAAAAACAGAACTGCTCCTCAAAATGGCCTGCGAAGGCTATCTCTGTAGAAACTTCTTCACACTTCCCTGATTGCCTGTGATTAAAAGGGCAGCCACCCACTGGGCAGAACCAGACGAAGACTTTCTGAGACTACCCTCAAACCCCAGACATACACTCTCACCAACTTGCTAGAGGACTCACTGGGCAAACTCACTTAGCAAGGAAGTTAAAGCATTTGCCACAGAACAAGGCATCCCAGAGAAAAGCCGCTTGACCCACTCCCGTGACCCCTGAAGAGAGAGCATGCGACCTGATTTCCCAGTTCTTGGTCCCCCAACCTCCCGATGCAACATGAAGCACACACTGCCAGGCGAGCCCTCGTCCGCAGAACCAAGGCCTCATCTGTGCACAAGAGAGCCACCCTTTCCTTAAATGTCTATGCAATCAGCTGTAAGATCCTACATGGAACTTTAGGAAGGGGGCACCGAGTCTCTGAGCCCATTCCCCATCTACCCAGAGTACACGGGGCCTCATGGATTCCAATAGCTGAAGTCCTCCCTGTACCCCAGACCATGCGATGGACGAAGCATATGACACCCAGACCCACAGCTGTCGTGATGGATATTTAGCAGATCGGGACCAGCCATAGGGTTGGAAGCACAAAAAGGACACTTGAAGCAGAAAGGTGGAGGCTCTCCTTCTCAAGCTTCAAGAAAGCTCGTCTCAACAACTCCACTGCCTTCAGATTTCTCTCACCGTGGGACAGCTGCAACGTCAGAGGCACCATGAACCACAAACCCACCCTTCCAATCCCACCACCACACCCAGAACATGAGAAAGCAGGGGATGAGATGACTCAGCCACAGAGGTCCTGGGCCTGAAGGCCAGCTGCAGCAAGTCACACAGTGGTCAGCTCCCAGGCTAGGAGTTGCACGCCTCCACCCTGGCCAGCTGCCTTTGCCCTGCGAGGCTGAGATGGAAGCGGCACCCTGACCCCTGCCCCTGGGCAGGAAGGGATGGCCAGGACCCCGTGGCCCAGCCTGAAATGGAACCACCAGGAGCCAAACACCGCAACTCTCTCCCAGGGCCTTCCTTTCTTTTCTATTAGTAAAATAAACATTTGTATTTGTTTTATTTTAAAACTATAGAAACGTGAAAAGAGTAATACTCACAAAAGAATAAATAATGTATGATTCCATTTATTTAGGGTAGCTAGAATAGGCAAATTCTTAGAGACCCCAAATAGAATACAAGTTATCAGGGGCTGAGGGAGGGGAGAATGAGGGGTGATTATTTAATAGGTACATTTTGGTCTGAAATGATGGAAAAGGTCTGGAAATGGATAATGGTGATGGTTGTACAACATGGTAAATGTACTTGATTCACTAAATTGTCCACCTAAAAATGGATAAAGGCTAAATTTTGATATGCATATTTTACCACAATAAAAAGTAAAAATAAATTATTACATGCAAAATCCCCCCAAATTTTGCCACCCAGAGAAAATCACCATTAACATTTTGCCATACATGCTTCCAGATGCAAATATAAATGAGTGATTTTTTTGCAAAAACAGCACACTGTTTTAAGAACCCACTTAAAAATATATAATTTTTGCATGTTAATACACAGATATCTACATCTTTGTAACCACATGGTAGTCCAAGATATAGATATACCATAATTAATTTATGATTATTGGGCATTTACTCTCCTTTTTTCACTGTTGTCATTATTATTAATAATGCTGCAAGAGACATCCCCATACACATATTTTTCTGCATTTGTCCAATTACATCCCTAGGATAAGAATTCCTATAGGCTGACTTCTGAGTCAGGGACTCCCTTGGGAGTGTTGTCAACAAAGCATTAAGAGTAAAACTACACCAGGATGTTGGATTTAGTCACATAACAATTTCTCCACATAGACTTTTCTTGAACTCCACTTAGGTGTCTATGACATTGCACTGTGATTCAGAAAGTCAGGAGCTGTCCCTTCCATAAAAAATCAGCCTCTCCCTCCCAACCTCCCAGACCTCCTATGGGGAATACCATGCCAATGCCATGAAGTGAAATTGAACTTGGTCAATAACTACTGGATTTCCTGGTCCAGCAACAAAGACTTAGGATGGCCCAGTGCTGGGTGCCTCATGGTGGGCACCACAAGTGTAGACCACATGAAAGGTTTTCTATTGTTCAAAGTTTTGTTCTTGTATAAACAGAAAGACAAGGCAATGGACTCTTTCTAAAGAGACCAGGGACTAGAAGTGACCTGTGGAATCATCTAATCCTTTGCCGTGGGGATGGGGGAAATGAAAGGATCATAGCATAAACATTTCAATAATCATTAAATGTATCCCAAAAGTGTCTCACACACAATGATTCAAAAAGTTCAGGGCTGAGCTTGAAAATACCTCACGTCTTAGACACCCAGAACAATTCTTAGCCTCTTCTTCCCCATGTATTAAATTGGAAACTGAGGTCTTGGGGGTCACATATTGGCTCAGTCACGGCAAGAGATCCTGCTGCTACCACTCTCAAGGGCTGATGGTGCACACCTCCTCCCAACTCAGGGTTCACAGACATCACATTGGTAGCTTGAAATCAGTCGCTGTGGAACTATTTACACCACAGAAATTGGCAAACACCACAAAGCAGAGCTTCCCCCATCCCACCCTTCCAAGAGCCGGGTGTTAAACACTTACCAGCACATCACTGGTCACAATCCAAGAATGCACACTGTGAGCAGGTGACCTAAGTTTCCTCAACTAACCTAAGAACAGCCTCTGTCTCCAAAGCAATTTACTTCATATTCCACAAAAAAATATACCCTTGGCCAGGCTCGGTGGCTCAGCCTATAATCCAAGCACTTTGGGAGGCCGAGACAAGTGGATTGCCTGAGCCTGTGTGTTTGAGAACAGCCCGGGCAACTTGGCGAGATCTCATCTCTACAATAAAATCAATTAGCCGGGCGTGGTCGCGCATGCCTGTAGTTCCGGCTACTCAGAAGGCTGAGGCAGAAGGATCGCCAGAGCCCAGCAGGTGGATGCTGGGGTGGCCATGAGTGTGCCACTGCACTCCAGCAGGGCAAGAGAGTGAGACTCCAACTCAAAAAAAAAAAAAAAATACCCTCAATCTGTTACGGCCCCCTTCTTGACAGCAGATGTCTTCCTGAATGCTTGCTACAAGCCAGGCCCCTCCCTGAGCAGGTATGATAGTTTATTTGGTCTTCACAATCTTGCTGGGAGATAGTTATGATAAATTCCATCTTACAGTTGGAGAACTTGAGACTTTAAATGTCTTAACTACAGACTAAAGCCTGTCTTGGGTTGGTTTCTCCTAGAAGTAAACCCTAAGACACGGATTCAAGTTCAAGTGCAAGGGTGGTGGGGAAGTAAGCTGGGGAAGGGATGGCAACCAAGGAAGGGAACAAGCTATGAGTATGAGTGAGTGGGACTCAGTCCTGCTAGGGAACTCTTAGAGACAGCTGAGATCGTGCCTCAAAGTTGCTCCAACAGAGAATAACTTCTCCCATCAATTACTGGGGAAGGCCAAGAAAACTTGGCAGGAGGCTGATCGCAGAATGCCCTTCAAACTCCAAATCTGATATTCTTTTCATGGCATGGCACTTACAGAAATGGACAGTTAATCAAACAAGCAACTGGGTAACAAATATGAGTAAGACGCCATGCTGGTAAAGTAAACCCATTTTGCCAAGCCACTTTGGGCTGGCATGCAAGGAAAGCACATGGTATCTCTGCCAATTTTTATCAACATAAGGAACGGGAGAAGCCCTTGCCAGTTATGTTAACCATCTCACAGGAATCAACCAAGTGCCCTCCGAGCTTGGCTCCCTTCTTCAGTAAGAGGTTCCTCTCTGATTCAGCCATAGCTGCCTTGGGCAAGAATTCCCAGCCTCAACCTATCACCCCCAACAGCCGCATCGACCTGTAATTATAGGCTCCACAGTCTGCCATCCCAGCAGAGATGACAAAAAAATGACCCACTGGCCACCCAGCAGACTGAGGATGTACTTATTTACTGCACCCTTGTATCCCCATGTCTCTTGCCCCAGTCACTGACTCCCACCTCATGCAGTATTGTGCTCCATGGGAACCCACAAGCAGGCCAAATAAATGAAGCCAGCAGTCATGGTGCTGTGGGAGCTCGCCCCGCCATAGGACTGTTTAAAATTCTTCGGTGAGGCAGAGGGGTGTTAACATATGACAGTATCATTGGGCTAAACAACTGGATGGCATTGTAGGAAGAGGGTCAGGGGACAGGAGAGGACTGCTTCCCTTGCTTCATAAACCCAGCTGTGGCAGCTGCAGATTGAAGACAGAAGCCGGACATCTTGTTCCATTCCAAGCATACCACTGAGACCTGCCAGGTTCTCTCCCGGGGGCAGAGGAGGAGACTGCTTTGGGGACCACCCCTGTCCATCTCCCAGCCTCTCCTTGGAACTCTCTGGCAACCCGGCCCTGCCTCTCTGACCCTACCTCCCACTCAGTGAGGATACTTCCTGCCTAAGTATCCTAAAGAGGACCGAAAGCAATAATCAGGCCAAGGTTCTTTTGTGCTTTGATGACAGGTCCCCTTCCGGCCAAGCAGTGCAGTCCAGCCCTCCGAGGCAGCAGACACACAACCCAGTCCTGGGAACCACTCCAGCCAACTCCCTCAGTCATTCCCAAGCAGCTCACGCACAGAATGCAGACACGAAGCCTGGCTCCAGGGTACCAGGAAATAGACCAAGAAGTAAAAGCAAAACCAGTGGGGGACGAGGACATCCCAGGTGGGCTGAAGCATCTGAGAACACGGAATTACAACCAAGGTGCAGGGCTGTCTACCATCCCCTATTGACTCCTAAGATAGCACAAACTGGGAAGAAGGACTTAACTTCCCAACAAAGGAAAGAAGAGTGATGGATTGTGTGTCCCCAGGGACAGAGTTGAGACCATTCTCAGTAGGGCAGGAGTGATGCTAGCTGGATTTAGGGCAGGTGCGGGAGCAGGCCCACTCGGCAAGGTGCAGAGGACACACTACACCCCTCTCTTCCCCTGCTCTGCAATGGGCACTCACCATTCTAATGGAATTTCAACAGCATAAAAATGAGGCTAGTGGGCCGGGCTCGGAGGCTTAGCCTGTAATCCCAGCATTTGGGAGGCCGAGGCAAGTGGATTGCCTGAACCCGTGGGTTCGAGACCAGCCCGGGCAACTTGGCGAGACCTCATCTCTACAATAAAATTAAAAATATCCCGGTGTGGTAGCGTGCATCTGTAGTCCCAGCTACTCAGAGGGTTGAGGTGGAAGGATCGCTGGAGCCCAGAAGGTTGACGCTGGGGTGGCCGTGAGCATGTGTGACACTGCACCCCAGCTTGGGTGAAGGAGTGAGACTCCAACTCAAAAAAAAAAGTGAGGCTAGTGGAGCACTGGGATATGTCTAGGCTGCACCTCAAGGAGTATCTTGTGTACCTCTGGTATTCCACCTCTGCTCTCCCGTCTGCCGAAGGAGGAACGGGACATCTTTGAGCCTCCCCAGCACAGGGAATCCCAGACTGTACCAGCCCATGCTCCCTGGTGCTCAGACAGTCTGCACTATGACACCATCTTCTCCTAGGGCAAAAACTACCCTTCTGTCCAAAACTACCCCCCACCCTGAGCTCAGCCATCATTTGAGTCCCTCTTGTACCCCGCCCCCCACCGAGGCCCACTGGACTGCCACAGCTCCCAGGCTTCAGGCTGACCTGTCCAGAGGGGAAAGCACAGCTGCTGCCACACTTGTGACCGCATTCCAAGGTCTCTGATCCCAAATGGCCACCACCCAGGTAGATGCCACACTTAGTCCTCGGGACACTGCATTTGAATACAAGTCTTTTGTTTTGTTTTCTTTTCTTTTTAAATAACTGTCTTCAAATAAGTCAATACATCTTAGCCATGAGAGATGTCTTTAATTCCTTAGACCACCTGCAGCAAAAGTTCCTAGTAAGTAAATCTGAAGTGGTTAGTAAGATAAGGTTAACTGCAGATTCCTCATCCAGATACTCCTGAGAGAAGGATCTTGGCTCTGTCTCCCAGCAGCTTAAAAAAAATCATGGTTTGGGGTGAGACTGGTGGCCCACACCTGTAATCTCAGCACTTTGGGAGGCCGAGGCATGAGGATCACTTGAGCCCAGGAGTTCAAGACCGGCCTAGGCAACATAGTGAGACCTCATCTCCACAAAACAAGAAACAATTAGTCTGGTGGTGGCCTGCATCTTTAGTTCCAGCTACTTGGGAGGCTGAGGTGGAAGGATCTCTTGAGCCTAGGAGGTTGAGGCGGGGGTGACCCGTGATTCTGACACTGCAAACCAGCCTGGGCCACAGAGTGAGATCCAGTCTCAAAAAAATTTAAAAAATTAAAAAAGCATGGCTTCAAATTCTTTTCTCCCATTGTACCAAGAGCAGCTGTGGCAGGAACGGGAGCTCTCCTCCAGGACAAAGTGTTATTTGTCAGCTCATCAGTCGCGCATTCATTCACCACATACAAGGTACTCACTATAACCCAGGCCCGCAGTAGACACAGCCTCTGCGCTCCAGGCTCTGCTCTCCACGTTCTAGGCCCCGAGACACCGCACACCTGGGAATGAAGTGGTGCAGTCTTGAGCAGCCTCGCTCCGCGACTGTCACTGGGGCGCAGAGGCGCTGCGAACTGCACAGGACCCGCACAGCGCTCCAGATGTGAGAAGGAGCCCGCGGTCTCCCTGTCAGGCCACCACCACTCTCTGCTGTCCCCAGAGCTCTCCCTGCTTAGAGCCCAGTGCCAAGTGAGAACTCAAAATGCAGAAGTGGCCAGGGGCCGCCCCGGCACCCACCGCCCTCGGGGCGAGAGAGGGCGCAAGCGAAGGCCCCAGCGATCCCAGGCACCAGCTCTGGAGGCGGGCCGGGAGACCGCAAAGGGGAAGCGCCCCAGGACCAAGGGGCCCGCGCACCCTGCGCCCTTCTGGAGGCAGCGGGAGCCGTAAGCGCCGCCTCCCAGTCCCCGGGAAGCCATCCGTCGCGCCGAGAAGGAGGCGCGTTGGAGTCGGGCACGCTGCAGGGCTGTCGGGGCCTGCCCAGCCTGCACCTGCCACCCGCACCTCCTCGCCAGGGAGTTTAGTGAGTGCGACGGGGACCCCTTCCCGTCGCCGCCCCCGGCGCGAAGAGAAGCCAGGACCCTAGGGATCGGAGAAAGAGGACCAGCTGCGAACCACAACTTGCGTCGGCCAGAAAGCGGGCGGGCGGGGGTTCCGCGCCTACGCGGCCCCTGGGGCCGTCCGCGCGCCCGGGGAGCCCCGCGGCCGGGGGAGGAGGGAGAGGACCAGAGACAGGCGAGGGCCGGAGGCCGTCCCGGAAGGGGCAGGGGCCATCGCGGGAAAACTTTCGGCAAGGTGGGGGACGCAGGAGAGAGGACAGTCCCGCTCCCCGCCGCTTGCGCCCAGCATCCCGCACCCCGCGCCAGCTTCCAGCGCCCCGCACAGCGCCCCGCGCCTTGCCTGCACGCCGGGCCAGCTGCATCTCTCGCACGCCGGGGGACCGTGGAGTAGGAGAGTGGGGGCGCCGCGGCCGGGGGGCTATTCGAGCCGCGCCTCGGCCAGCGATCGGCGGGCCGGGCTCAGATCCAGTCAGGCTGGGCAGGCGGCGGCCGCGCGATTGAGGGTCGGGCGCCCCGCCCTCCTCCGCCCCTCCGCGCCCTCCCTTCCGCCCCTCGGCCTTTATCAGCCCTTACCGGGTCTGCTCGTCCTCTCGCCCCCTTTTTCGCTCGCTCTCCATCTCTCCCCCCACCCTCTGCCTTCGCCTTTCTTCCTCCCTAGGTCTCCCGCCCGCCCTCTCCTCCCCACCCCTCCCCTCCCCTCTAGGGGGCGGAGCTTTTCCCCTCCCTCCCAGACAATGCTGTGGCTGCGCGTCCCCCTCCCAGGCAGCGAGTCCGAGCTCCTGCTGCCAGCGTTTTTTCCGGGCTGGGGGTGGGGGTGGTCGGTGGGGAGGATGCGGGGACTCCCGTCGCCCCGCTGCTGCTGCCCTCTCCAAGCTGCATGCGGACTTGGCCCCAGCTCCTCGGCTCGCCCGCACTGTGACAGCCACTCCCAGGGAGCAGTCACGCTACTCCACTGAGCCTACCTCGAGGGCCCCGGAATCCCCCAGGCGGAGGATGTGAGGTCTTTTTTTTTTTTTCCTAACAGCCCAATTCATTCCCAGAAGGATCTGAGCTGGGCATGGGGCTAAGCAGGCGCCTTGGACTTGGCGGGCTGGCAGACGTGACAGCAATGTGAAGGAGGCCAAGTTTCTTTGTCCATCTCTCACCTCCCCCTCTTTTCCATCCCAGGACCTCCGGGGCTCCCAGTGCACGGGAGGCCCTTGAGCAGCCCTGCTGAGCGTTCCCCATTTGTTTCCTCCCTCTTATCAGAGCTCTCTCCCCACTTGCCCCCAGTCCGCAGAGCAGGTCCCCACCCAAAGGGGAAGGGAGCCTAATGGTTAACGGGCGGCCACCCCAAGGTACAGCCAGACCAGCTCATCCAGCCTGGAAACCAAACGTTCTTTACTAAATTCATTGTTTGGATCTTGGAATGTGTCTCCCTTAGAAACAATGTTATAAATGGTGCTCTGCTTCCCAGGCCTGCCACAAAACTGTTGAACCCAAAATGCAGCTGTAGGGTGTTGCTGAGAACTGTGTCAGCTATCCCGGAACTAGGAAGCCACTGACAGCTTTTTCTATGGGGGGGGAATAAATATATAAATAAATAAATATAGATACCAATTATTTTCCTTTGCGCTATAAACACTATAAATTAAATAAATTAAAGTTGTCTCATTAAGTGTCCCCCTCTGGAGCACCTATTCTATTAGTTAAGCCCTTTTCCTTTGCAGGGAACAGGAATACCCTCATAGGAATGTATTTTGAGGACACAGCTACAGGGAAAGTTCAACCCATAAGAGGCAAATCCAGAGCCAGAAGGGCTTCCAGTAACCCAGAAATTCTTCTCTAAGGGAATCTTTCCTCTCTTTCATCATAGACTGGTCTTTCTTGCTCCTCAGACACATGAAAAAGAGTGATCATGACTTCCAATATGCTGGGGATTCAAGCTCTGCTGTTCATGAAAGCAGCCAGTTGCTGCTAGAATCTCTCAGTGTCTACGCCAATCTCCCAGGAGAGCTGCTCGTTGGCTCACCCTGGGTCAGGTGACCATCCTATGACCAGTCATGCGGCGCTAAGGGTGGGCTCAGGTTATACAAATTGGACTGCCAGAAACCCTGACCCAAGGTTCTACTTAAAACCCTGTTTAAAACAAACCCAATAGTAGAGAGCAGTTTATGTATCTTGGTGAATAAATTGATTGATTAATTCAAGACACCAGAAAACATCTTAACATTCATCAGTTTTTCCATTCTAAAGCCATAGGAAAGAAAGGACTAGCCTCCATCCTTCATCCTTTAAAAAGACAGACTAGGAGCCGGGCTCAGTGGCTCAGCCTGTAATCTCGCACCTTGGGAGGCTGAGGTGAGTGAATTGCCTGAGCCTGCGGGTTCAAGTCCCGACTGGGCAACTTGGCAAGACCTCATCTCTACAATAAATAAAAAAAAAATTAGCCGGGCATGGTAGCACGCGCCTGTAGTTCCAGTTACTCGGAAGGCTGAGGCGAAAGGATCTTTGGAGTCCAGCAGGTCGAGGCTGTAGTGGCCAGGAGCAGCCACTGCACTCTAGTCTGGGTGACAGAGTGAGACTCCAACTCAAAAAAAAAAAAAAAAAAAAAAGACTAGGGCAGCACATCTGCAACAGAGATAATATTTTGCATATGTTAAACTAACAAAGCCAAACCATGTTTTCTTACAGCCTTCTTCTACCTGTGGGGGCTGGACCAGGAAGCTCATGGCCCAGGAAGCTACAAGTGAGTATTTGCCTAGAATTCTAAAATTCTCCAATAGGAATGCAACTTGAGCCACAAGTGCAATTTTAAACTCTCTAATAACCGTGTTAAAATGGCAAAAAGAAACAGGTGAGATTAACTTCGATAATATATTTTA
Source organism: Cephalopachus bancanus (assembly GCA_027257055.1). Taxonomy (NCBI): domain Eukaryota; kingdom Metazoa; phylum Chordata; class Mammalia; order Primates; family Tarsiidae; genus Cephalopachus; species Cephalopachus bancanus. Next base: position 6,610,794 of record JAPVLO010000239.1, read on the forward strand.
ACTCAGCCGGACTCGGTGACTCAGGCTGTAATCCCGCACCTTTGGGAGGCTGAGGTGAGTGGATTGCCTGAGCCCACGGGTTCGAGACCCGCCTGGGCAACTTGGTGAGACCTCATCTCTACAATAAATCAAAAAAAATCAGCCGGGCGTGGTAGCGCATGCCTGTAATTCCGGTTACTTGGAAGGCTGAGGTGGAAGGATCACCGGAGCCCAGCAGGTTGAGGCTGCGGTGGCCAGGAGCGGCCACTGCATTCCAGTCTGGGCAACAGAGTGAGACTCCAACTCAAATATATATATATATATTATATATATATATATATATATATATTTTGACACAATACTATCACGTCAGTATGTAATCAATATAAGGACCTCATTTATGAGCTATTTTGCATTCTATTTTCGTACTAAGGTTGAATTCCGGTGTGTTTTATGCTTCAGCGCATCTCAATTCAGATGAAATCTTCACCAAAAATAATTAATCTGTATTTAGATTCTAGAAAACTTCCAGTTGAAAAACTAGATTCAGACTCTCCAAATATACTTAAAAGCTTCCCGATAACGGAATTGAGTATCAATGTATAAATTTCCATTTTAATTAATTGTGAATAATTACAATGTACTGGAGCACTAGCTACATCGCAAATGCTCAACAGCTACATGTGACTAGTGGTTATGCAGTTGGGACAACCCAGGTTTAGAGAGTAAGGAGGCCTTGAGCTTGGAGTCTCAAAGCTTGACTTCCTTTTTTCTTTAGCAAAATGGTGGGGGGGGCCGGGCATGGTAGCGCACACCTGTAATCCCAGCACTTTGGGAGGCAGAGGCAAGAGGATTACTTGAGTCCAGGAATTCAAAACCAGCCTAGGCAACATAGCGAGACTCTCGTCTCTACAAAAATCAGGAAAAAAAAATTTTTTTTTAATTAACTGGGCATGGTGGCACGCACCTGTAGCCCCAGATATTTGGAAGGCTGAGGCAGGAGGACTGCTTGAGCCCAGGAGGTTGAGGCTGTGGTGAGCCATGATCGTGCCCCTGCACTCCAGCCTGGGTGACAGAGTGAGACCTTGACTCAAAACAACAACAACAAACAAACAAACAAACAAAAAATAGTGGCAGGAATGTCAAACATGACCAGAAAGAAAATGAGTTTCCACATTTTAAAATCTTCTATAACATCTTGAGAGGCACTAGATTGGAGTTCTCCTGCGTGCCTGGGAGGAGGATATGCAGAAAACTGGGCAGCCCAAAGCCCTCTCTTCAGTTCCCAGTGGATGCTGAAAAAAGGAAAGAAGAAGCCAGGGAGACAGGAAGTCCAAGATGCTGCATGGTCTCTATTTGTGACCTCTGACCTCAGAGCGGTGATATGTTGGCAGGTTAAGGCAAGTTCTGGGGATACAATAAAGGGCATGACCACACTGGCTGCCCACTCCCTTCTGTATTCTTGGGCACTAACCCAAGAGAGCAGACTCATTCGAACCAACTTCATGGATCACCATGGCTACACAGAGGGAAGGCCTGGGTTTAGCTTCCTGGAGTTACCCATAATCCTTGTGTGACACAGGCATGATGTCGAAGTTCCCACCTGTTCCCAAGGACCAGGGGCTTCAGAAGGAAGCTGAGTTGTGTGAGCCACAGGCATCCACAGGGCCCGTCTTGGTTTGCGTTTCCTCAGGAGCAGAACCTGAGTCAAGGACTTGGGACCCAGAAAGCAGGAATGAGGGAAGGAGAAAGTGGGAGAGTGAGACAGGGAAGCAGGAGGAGCCAATAAAGGTGCATTAATGGGCAGATTACTGCTGTGAGCAGCTGGACCTTGATGCCTCCAGACACCCTCTGAGGAACTATGCAAACTGTGTAAACCGTGTAAAACCTTCGTATCTGAAGGTCAGAGGGTTGGGCATTGGTCTGCTGTCTCCCATCACCCACCTTGTTGAGTATTCCTCCAGGGAGAGCTTATCTTCTCTTACTTCCTGGCATGTGTGGACTTGTTTGGCCTGAGACAGAAAAGCAGAAGCCATTGCCATTGTCCCTTGAGGTGGGATAGTCATTGTTCAGGGAGCTGTCCACCACAGCTAAGCTGGGATGAGAAGTGGCCTGCGGGGCTGTGACACAACATGCAAATCATCTCTGCTCTGAGTCCCAGCATGGAGAGAGGTAGGTACACCTGGAGGCTAGGTCAGGGGCTAGCTGGAAGACATGATGGGGACCCAGAGGGTGCGTTGATGAAGGTCAAGTTAACATCAAGATGCAGAGTCTTGAAGGAGCCTGGAGCACCCAGACTTTGAGCCTCACAAACTGCAGACATCAGCAGTGGATGCCAGCCAAACCCTCGGTGATGGAACTAGTGCCCCTCAGCATTCTGTTCTCCAGGAAAGGTCCAGAGCTGGCCCTCTGCAGCAAGGCGCAGGGGGACCCAGAACCTTCCCTGTGATTCTGAGCACCTGCCTTACATGCCACCACAAGAGAAAGTAAAACACAACCAGTCCCAAAGATGCATATTGAAAGAGCTGTGAAAGAAGGAAGAATGGAAGAACTTCGGGATAATTTTACTTAAGAAGACCAGAGGAGCTATTTCAATTATTGCATCAGACTTCATTTACCAGGCTTATATTATTGTTGTTGTTGTTTTTCTCTGCTACACAGTAGGTGAGAATCTACAGAGGAAAATCCAGTGAGATACAGAGAAATAAGGAAACCTAAGCAGGGTCTACCCGTGGGCTGCATCCTCCTCTGGGCACATCTGGCACTCTAGTGTGGTGGGCAGGCTGGACATCCGTTTGCTTCAGAGGTGAAAAAAGGCCTTCTTAGGAGATAATTTTTATTCTAAGGAAGGAAGAAAACAAATCTGGCCTGAGAACAAAAATTGAAAGAAGGGCGATGAGATTGTCACTCAACTCTTCCCCAGACCTGATCCCCTGGACATGTGGGGGATTCCCGGGAAGAAGAGGCTCTCTGTTACAACTCAGAGGGCTGTTTCATATATTTTAGGGCATCTGGAGCCTAAGCAACCATGTTTTGGGTCCCCTCCTACTGAGTAATACCTAAGGGGCCACCACTCAGCTTTTCTCTTCCAAGGATTTGGCATGTTGACAACACTACCTAGAAGGAGGTAGACTGGTTGCCAAAATGATCACAGTTACACCCCTCCCTGCTGACATGCGTTTTGCAACATGACTCTGCAGTTCCTCCAATAAACTTTCCCACTTTAAATTTGGTTTGGCATTGTGACTTTCTTTGGCCAATAGAATGCGGCAGAAGTCATGTGGTGCCTTTTCAGAGCCTGGGCTTTGGGAAGCCTTTCATTCTTCTGCTCTCTCTCTATTGACACATTGCCTCTGCCATGTGAACAAGTCTGAGCTAGCCTGCTGGAGGATGAAAGACCACTTGCCGCAGAGTCAAGTCAGCCCAGTTGTCACAGCCGAAAGCCCAGGCATGTGAGAGAGTCCAACCAAGATCAGTCAATTCTCATACCCAAAACCAGAACTGGCCACCCCAGTGCATAAGGGAGCCCAGTCGGGTCCAGCCCAAACGGCCAATCAATAAAAGCACAAGCTAAGTTGGTTGTCATTCTGAGCCACTAAGGTTTGGGGTGATTTGTTATAGAGCAATAGCTAACTGTTAAAGAACCTAACAGGATACTGTAGTCATGGCTAACATGACTGTGGTATTGAGTGGAGACCAGTCTGGAGTCCCCTGGATTTGTTTATGAGCTTGTGAGAGGTACCTCTGGGAATTCTCCCCCATTTCCCACCCTGCACTCCCCGCACCACCACCAAAGTAGCATAGAAATATTTTCAAATGGCTCAAGTCTGAGTGAGCTGGTGACATTTAGGTTTATGGCTGTTAATGTGACCCCATTTGTTCGCACAAACTTGAGAGACCTAGTGAAATTTGAGTAACAAAGTTTCTGTCACTGAACTGTACACGTTTATCTTTCACAGAGAAGGACTATCTTAATTAAGAGTCCATTTTATCCACTACTAAGAGATTTCCATGGCATCTAAAATATTTATATGAGGCAGCGTGTGGATTCATCCTTGCAGATGGGAGGTAGATAAGAGCTCTCTTGCAGTTGGTGTCTAAGTAGACTCAGGTGAGCACGAGTCTCAGGCCCCAGAAAGGAGACCTGTCTTACTAGGATTTTCTCTCTTCCAGTTAATATACAAACAGGGGCCAGGAAGAGGGAAAAAAAAGAAAGCAAAGAATCCAAAGCACATAACCTAGACTTACTCATTTCCACCAAATATGTCTCTTTTCACAAAAAGTATTTGGTAGAAGCCTCAAGACTAAACTCTTTCTCGGCAGCATTCCTGCTAAACAAAGTGCTTGTGAATACTTTGGTAACTGAACTATGTTTCAAATTAGATGAGATATTTCATATAATTTTCCTAGGAACCCATTCAAGTTTTTGTAACCCCAGGGTTACATTCCATTTTTGGAAAGAAATACCCATTATTTTGTGTGAAAATGTTACCCTGTCATCATGCAGATTGAATACACATTCAAAATTTTATCTATAGTTATTTACTAGACACCTGTGGTCTGCAATACTAGGCATGCCATACTAGGCACACTAGGCATGGTGCCATACTAGTCATGGTGAAAAATGAGAAAAATAAGAATCATGAAGCCAAAAGAAGTATCAGGCAGCATCTTGCCCCACGATATATTTAGTGGGCTCAGAAGCTGGAACTCAGAAAAATCAAGTCACCCCACCATTTGTTCACAAAAAATAAGCTATTTGAATTAGCCTATGTAAAAAGGGATTCATTATAAAGAACCGAGGGCTCCTTGCAGAAGTCATGGGAAGGCAATGAACCAGGCCTGTAGCCATAACTGTGAGACTCTGACCTACAAAATCTTCTCTCTCTCTCTCTCTCTCTCTCTCTCTCTCTCTCTCTCGTCCCCTCTCCTGCTCCCCTTCTGCTTCTTGTACTGCTTTTCTCTTGTGTCTGTTCCAGCTTCTGCCCAAATGCCAACCTTGATCCTAGCAACTACACACAACAACTCACTCAGCCATCAGCTGTGGCCAGCAGGGAAGTAGGGGCCAGGCCTTGAGATGGGTCCATGTTCTCACCAGGGTGGGGGTGGCCAGAGGGAGTGTTTGGAGTCTCCATTCAAGTGTTCATATGGCCTATTGGCACTCACAACTCTGACGGCCTAGATGCATGGCCGGGCTTGAGGGACGATATCCACTGGCCCCTAAGCACCCCTGAGAGACTCTGGATAGTGAGTTTCTGAGTGTGCCATGCTTTCTCTTACCATCATGTATTGGCCCAGGTATTTTCCTTCTCCTGAGACGTCCTTCCCTCCCCTCTCTGCTGGACTGTTTCTTCAGTGGCTGCACCAAGGGTGTTATGGAAGGGCTTTACTCATCGGTGTCACCTCCATTAGGGTCCCCTACATTTCAACCTCTCGATTTTTTCTTTGTTTATGAGCCAGGGTCTCCCTCTATCACCCAGGCTAGAGTCTAGTGACACGATCATGGCTCACTGTAGCCTCCACCTCTTAGGCTCAGGTGATCCTCCTGCCTCAGCCTCCTCAGTAGCTGGGACTACAGGCACATGCCATCATGCCCAGCTAATTTTTTAATTTTTTGTAAAGACAAAGTCTCGCTATGTTGCCCAACCTGGTCTCAAACTCCTGGGCTCAAGCAGTCCTCCTGCATTGGCCTCCCAAAGAACTGGATTACAGGTGTGAGCCACCATGCTGGCCAAGTTTCTCAATTTAAATGTACAATCTGAATAAAATATTCATTCAAACATAGCATCCAGTAATCCCCTGAGCTCCCTGGTCCAACTAGAGCACTATCCCCAGCCTTTCCTATATTTTGGAGTTGCTCTTCATGCCTGCCAATCCTCCAAAACTTGACTCAAGTACCGCCTCTCCTGAGAAGCCTTCCCTGACCAGCCTTTTCCCCACCCTTCCCATCATTTCGTCAGTGTTCTCACAATGTTTCAAAATGCATCCACAATGAGCACATCCTCAGGTCAACCAGAGCAAGGGCCAGGATGGTGTCTTAGTTACCTGTTGTCTCCTTCTCTGCCACTCTGTGAGTATTTAAACATGTGTCTGATAAATGAGAGAAGCAAAAGAAGTGACTTTATCAGACACATGTTGAGTTCTCACAGAGTGGCATGGGTGAGTACTGGTGAGAGTATAACACATGTTCAATAACATCTGTATAATTAGCACTCAAATTCTATCACATTACAAGCATTCACTCAGTCAATCCTCATACAACTCCGGGAGGTGGTACTGTTGTTATTCTCACTTTTTCCAGATGATGAAACTGAAACACAGAATGGTTAGATAACTTACCCAGCCGGGCTCGGTGGCTCAGCCTGTAATCCCGCGCCTTTGGGAGGCTGAGGTGAGTGGATTGCCTGAGCCCGCGGGTTCGAGACCCACCTGGGCAACTTGGCGAGATCTCATCTCTACAATAAATCAAAAATTAGCTGGGCGTGGTAGTGCGCGCCTGCACTTCCAGCTACTCGGAAGGCTGAGGCGGAAGGATCGCCGGAGCCCAGCAGGTCGAGGCTGCGGTGGCCGGGAGCGGCCACTGCACTCCAGTCTGGATGACAGAGTGAGACTCCAACTCAAAAAAAAAAAAAAACTTACCCAAGATCACAGCCAGAAAGTGCCAGAGCTGGGGTATGAGCCAAGGCAGGCTGTTTCAGGTCCTTCTGTCAACCCTTGTGCTCTCTTCCTCCTGAGCAGCCTGGTTCAGTTGGAGGACCTCAGATAGCTAGCCTCAACTGACACCTGTAACCAAATGATGAACTTGAGGCTGGAGGCTGGCATAAGTTCTGGGGCAGGGTAGAGAGACACAAGGTTATTGTTACGTTGTAGTCTTCACAGGGCTGGGCATCGGCAGCAGCAGGAGCATCACCTTAGAAACTCTGGGGCGAGAGTAGAATGCTCTCCACCCCCTGATCCAGGCAAGACTGTGAGGTCCGCCAAGGTTGGCCTTGGTGCGTAGTTCTCATACCTTGTCTTCCGCTTCTTTCCCACACCCACAGTTTTCTTTGCTTATGATGTGGGAGGCTCCGTAGTTTGCTGCTTCATTCAACAAATATTTAATGAACAACTCCCATTTGACACTCCAGTGACGAAGCCTTTTATGCTATTTAGTTATTGCAGCGTAATGGTGCAATGAAAGAAAGAAGTATATATTACCATGGTGCAATAGTATGCTTAAGTATTAACAGATGTCTCTCTCTTCTCTCTCTCTCTCTCTCTCTCTCTCTCTCTCTCTTTCTGTCTCTCTCACATTTAATGACAGAAGTTCTGCCTTCAAAAAGGAGCATTTCTGAACCCCATATTAAATCAGGGACTGGCAGGGAGATGGGTGCTGAATGAAAACAATGCATAGACGTAAGACATTAAAACAAAGCTACGAAATGAAGGCAATTCTGTGAGAGATAGTGACACTGCAGTCTGTGTTTGGCCTAGAAAAGGCCAAACTGCCATCACCCCACCATCCTCGACACACATACACATACACTTCTGTGCTGGTCAGAGCTTTCCCATGATCCAGAAGGAGACTTCCTGCTAACATTTGAGACAGACTTCGTCTTGGATAGATAGAAATTGGAACCAAAGATTTTCTTATGAATCTAATAACTTAATAAAAAAATCAACTATAAACAATAACTCAAAGAAAAGTTGCAAGTACACAAGAAAAATTGCAAGATAAGAGAGGGAGGAGAAATATAATTTCTGAGGCAGGAAAAAAGTAAAAAGGGGAAATAAAACCATTACAGAAGTGAAAGGCCCAATGAAAGAGCAAAACATTATGAAAATTCAGCTAGGAAACTGGAAGGTAGACTTCAAAAAAATGAACACAATGACAATGAATTTTAAAAGTTGAGAAAATAAATAATAGCTATGGAACAAATACAAAGGAAAGCCAACATATGTATAATTGGCATTCAAGTCTATAAATTAAGAAAACTTTCCTAAATCAAAAAAATTGAATCTATAGATTTAAAGGCCATACTATGTTCTGAGAAAATTAATGTAGTTTTTTTCTTCTTCTTAGTTCTTCACCTGAATGTATGTTCCATAAGGTATGAAGATAGGGATTTCCCCCTTTGTCTACTGCTATGTTCCCAAGGCTTAAAATTATGCCTGATACCTACCTAGGAGCCCCAGTGCACATTCACCGAATGAACTGCTAAAGGAACAGACCAACCAACACCAACATATCCTATTAATGTTATGATACTTCAGAGATAAAGATTCTTTAGTCAACTAGCAGAAAGTTCAAATTATTCATTTTAAAAATCAGAGTGGCTATGAATATTGGCACAGCAACATTCAAAGCTAAAATACAATGAAATGATTTTGTGCTTTAAATGTTACCACAGTGTCCTCAGAGAAAGAAAACATGACCCAGAAACTTTATATCAACCCCAATTGTAACCCAGAAAGAAAACATGTACATATTTCCTTTTTTTAATTTATGTGTTTTTTTTTTGAGTTGGAGTCTTACTCTGTCACCCAGGCTGGAGTGCAGTGGCCACCGCAGCCTCAACCTGCTGGACTCACGGCCACTGCAGCCTCAACCTGCTAGACTCAGGTGCTCCTTCCACCTCAGCCTTCCAAATAGCTGGAATTACAGGCACACGCCACCACGCCTGGCGAATTTTTTAATTTATTGTAGAGATGAGGTCTTGCCAAGTTGCCCAGGTTGGTCTTGAACCGTGGGCTCAGACAATCCTCTCACCTCAGCCTCCCAAAGTGCTAGGATTATAGGCGTGAGCCACCACGCCCGGCCCATGCACATATTTTCAAAACTACAAACACTCAGCCATCTTGGAGAAAATATTAAAAGACCAAGTCTGGTGAACAAATAAATTGAGAAACAGAAGCAGAAACACCAATAATGAGCACTGAATACATTTACATTTGAGATTATAGGTAAAACAACTACTGGAATTACGGTTACAAAGTAAAGCATAAATGTTATAAACCACTATAGTGTAGAAACTGTAAAAACTAAGGAAGGTAAGAATTTGTTAAGTATCCTGATTTCCTCTTTTTCATGAAAAGGGAATGAAGACATGCTTAAAGTAGATAGCCCAGCTGCTAGAGTTACAACTAATTTGAAACTATACAAATAAGCACTAGAGAGAGGCTTTGGGCCACAGTGGCATCTGCATCTTTGGTGGTCTTGGAGCTTGAGCAATACTGATGTCATTTAGTGTGTTGGAACCAAAGATAATGAGCAAACAGCAAAGTGTTCAACTGTCTTGGACAAAGATGTGTCTCCTACAAACATGCACAGTGTTCCTGTGGAGAAATAAAGCACTAGAATTAATAATAGCAGTAACCAACCCAAACTGAGTGGAGGAGGGAAAATATTCGAGAAAAAGTGGAAGTCAGCTGGTTTTGTCATCACTCATGATAAAGATTCAATTAACTATGTCTTAAGAAATAGAGGGTTAAATAAATTGTATAAACATATGACTGCTCTTTTCTACTGTTTGACTTATTTTTTTTCCATGTGCATATATTAACTAGTAAAAGAATAATTAAAAAGTAAAGATCCTGGCTGGGCACGTGGCTCATGCCTGTAATCCCAGCATTTTGAGAGACCAAAGTAGGAGGATCGCTTGAAGCCAGGAATTTGAGACCAACCTGGGAAACATAGCTAGAACTGTCTCTAAAAAAATTTATTTAAATTAGCAGGGTGTGTTGGTGTATGCCTGTAGTCCCAGCTACTCAAGAGGCTGAAGCAGAAGGATTGCCTGAGCCCAGACAGTTGAGGCTGTGGTGAGCAGTGATTGTGCTACTGCACCCCAGCCTGGGCAATAGAGTGAAACCCCAACTGCAAAAATAAATAAATAAATAAAGAAGATCCTACAGGCTGGGGAAGAAGGGCACGGGAATGCAGGGAGGGGCGAGTTGTGGTGAAGCAAGTCAGTCAGGCGCTGGTGGGGATCCTGAGAAGGTGGCCAGCTTGCTATCCTCTCACTAGGGTTATGTCTGGAAGGATGCAAGTGGACAAGAAGACCCTCGGGTTTCAGATCAGTTTGGGATCTGAAGGTAGAGAACCATACCCACTTCCCAACAGTCATCTGGAGTAATTAACGTGGTACCTGTGGCATGGGGCTGCCTTGGGCATCTTCAGCCACTGAGGGACCTGGGCACAGCCAGAGAGCCTCCGTGGGAATGCAGGAAGTTACAGAGCAGCCCCAGCGAACAGCACGGAAGCCAGATGGTGTCACAGCCCGATCCAACAAATCGGCTGCTATCCCTCGCGGCCAATTAAAATATGAGCTGCAGAGACTGGGAGAAAAGGGAGTGTTTAATTTTTATAACCAGGTTATAGGGAGACAGGTTGGCATCATTGCCAAAAAATCCACTCTCTGCAACGCAAATACATTCCAGTATTTATACCCAAAATTCATAGCCCTTCACCCATCCCGAGTTCGAAGCCTATGTCCAGTTCAGCATGACCCAAGATTTGCATGAACAATTTTTGATACGTGACTACTGACATGACACAAAATCTCCTGATCGTGTTGACGTTTTAGATAACATTTTGAAATTTACGTGTTCTTTTACAGTTTTTTAGAGAACAGGGCAGACAATTGCAATATTGTCATAACATTTAAGATGATAACTTTTAATTATTTTAAAACATAATTGTGACAATCTTTTATTCTCAGAGCCCTGGTCTATAAGAGTCCCATGTCCTTATATTCACAGATCGAAGGGAGGTGGGCAATGCTCACACTCTGACACACTCTGCCGGCCTTGGTCCACTCCTAATATTAGGTGGTCTGGCTTGCTGGCTGTTTCTTCTTCAGCTACAGCAAAGGCTACTAAATAAAACTGGTTAGTCCGGCAAGGCCGTGCTAGGAGGGGAGAAGTGGGGAGGGAGGGGAAATAGGAAAAATGTCCACTTTTGAATTCAAGCGCCTTTTACATTTAGCCCAACTCAGCTACAAAAGAATACGAGTTTTTAAGTCTTTTCTCAATGACTGTTCCAATAAAACCAAAACGTCCTCTTTCCAGCCTATAACACTAGGAGAAGGCTGGGGTTCTAAGGGTATCTCAGGGTTGGAATAAGAAGACCCATGAGGAGATACTTGTCCAGGCCATGCCAGGGACCATGTAGAGAAGTCCAAACATCTTGAGGGGAGTCAGAGTGGAAGGATGCTGGACCCATAACCATCAGGACACCCATGTTACATAGCCCACCACCACCCCAAAACAGAAGGGGGACCCTAGAGAGAAAGTTGGGGATAGGGTAAGCAGTATGGAAAATTTTAGAATTAACTGAATTTTAACCTGAATTTTAATCAAGCTTATAAGAAATTGACCAGTATGTTTTTTGCTACTAGTCGAATGGGGGTTCAAAGTTTTTTTTGTTGTTTGTTTGTTTTTGTATTTTCTTTAATTTTTTAAAAGTTGTATTTGTTAAAGAAGGGTTAGATGTAGCACATCAGAGAATTTGGTCTGAAAGATCAGGCAAGAGGATGAGAGAAATACTTCAGATTGTTTCTGCTCAGTGTAGTCCACAGCGCAGCAGCCTCACCATCACCTGAGTTGGTTATAAATTAGAACCAGGGCTCAGGTTATGTTCACTTGGAGCAGGATTGCCCGGCTCTCTGTGTGCTCATTAAAGGTGGAGACCAATGCCCTAACACAGTCACTACATAGAAGTACCTCAAATGACAAGATTAGGCATGAAAGGGGAGGCCTCGCAAAGGAAGTGACATTTGGGTCAAGTCTTATGGGTGAGCTGGGGAAGGACATTCCAGGAAGAGGCAGCAGCAAGTTCAAAGCCTGGCTCAGCCACAAAGCAGCAGGTGGTCCAGCACGACTGGAACAGAGGGTGAGAGGTGTTTCATGTCTCACTTATGCAGCCAAGAAACAAAATTCAAGACGACTCAAGCTCCCTGCTTCCTACGGTGTTTCAAACATTCAAAGCTCAACATTCAGCGCTAAAGTACAATGAAACAATCTTGTAAGAATACCTTGTATGCTACCATGGTGTCCTCAGAAAAAGAAAACACAACTCAGGAACGTTATATCAGCCCCAATTGTAGTCCAAATATAAGATATGTGCATATTTCCAAAACTACAAAAATGCTGTATTTCAGGACTCAGCTCACACATACACTATGTGTACGTGTGGTCCAAACCGCAGGGATGGGAAGCCAATGGCACCTCTCACAGAGATGCAGAGACAGCTAAGAAGAACCAGCTGGGGAAGTTCTTGGAGGACAGACATGCTTCCTAGGCCAAGAAAGCTAAGGAAGAAGCCAAGGAGGGACGGGCCAGACAGCACAGCCAGCAGGAACCGACCATTGACCCCTTCCAGCCTGTCAGGAGATGCCTGAGACACTGACCCTCCACCCAGAGCTGGCCCAGTATCTGCAGATGCAAAGCCAACTTTCAAAGTTTACCACGTTGAGACCTTGACCGCTTCTCCTTCTTGTGTCTGGCCCAGCCCACCCTCCTCCATGCACAGAGATGAGCGTTCAGCATGTTCTCTCCCACGCTTTACCTAATCGCTTTGCTATGGAGACTTCCCGACCCAACAAGCAGCCCCACGCCTTCCTGCTGTGCCCTGATTGAGAACAGGCCCCAGCTCTCCCGGCCTTCCAATGACCTTAACCGCTTCCTCCCCAGACCCAGGCAAGCAGGGAAGGGGTGGGGAGGAGGGTCTTGAAGCTGCTAAGTGCCTCCACAGAGAATGTCAAAGGGGGACCCTCCCAAAAAAACCCACATTTATTTACAAAAAATTGTGTATTTATTCTTACATATTTAAACTTCCATCACCTTCAACCTTCTCAAAACTTCCCAATAAAAACTAGGGTTGACCCATTTGTGTCACGATTTGCAGAAGAAACATCCCGAGTTGTGGCACAGAGGTAACTGGTTCTTCAACCACGACATCGCACCTGTCCACACTGCATGAGTGTTCAGCAGTTTTTGACCAGAAATAGCATGACCCCCATGGCCCACCCTCTCTAGTCACCTGATCTCACCCCAAGTGACTTTTTTTTTTGTTTCCCCTGGATGAAAAAAGTCCTCAAACGGAAATGCTTTGCTGATGTGGGAAAGGTGAAACCAAAAAAGGCAGAAGCACTAAAAGGCATCCAAATTGACAAGTTCAAAAACTTGTTTGGAGCAGTGGAAAAAGCATCTCAATAGTTGTATCGCATCAAACAGAGAGCACTTTAAAGGTGACTGAAGTGTAAACATGTAAAAATAAATACGCAATTTTTATAAGTAAATTCCATTTTCTTTTTTGGGTCCCTCCTCGTAATTAACCACATCCCGTCAATTGGCTGTTGTTTCAAGGGGAATGCTAAAACAGTGCCCAGGCAGTTGGGGTGGGGGCGGGGAGACGGACACAAGGAGACAGGTGCAGGATGAGGTGGAGAGGCCAGGTCATGCTGTGTATCGCAGAATACAGTGAGGAGTTTGGGGGTTTACATCCTTGAGGGAGAAGCTGATGAGGTAACATCTATAAGAAGACCATTAGACTGGATTTTAAAAATGTGGTACATATACACAATGGAATATTACACAGCCATAAAGAAGAACAAAATTATGAACTTCGCAGCAACTTGGACAGTTTAGAGTCTATAATACTCAGTGACTTATCACAGAAACAAAGAACTGAGTACTACATGTTCTCACTCATAAATGGACCATGAACGTTTACCATAATACTATAAGAAAGGTATTGGCAGTAGCTGGAAACTGCCAGGGCAGTGGGGAGCACATAACATTAATAAGTATATACCTGATCTCAATCTAGGCAAAGTGGGGACCAAAGTCAGGTCCAAACTTTACCTGTACAATAACCTTTTGTATATCTAATCCTGAATTGTACCCCACATCTTTATTTTATTTATTTATTTATTTGTTTTTTTGACTTTATTTGTTTATTTTTTTTTTTAACTTTAAAAATGGTTACAATTCAGGATTGGGCCTAGAAATGTTCACTATGCTGGGATTAATTTTTTAAGAATTGTATAATACTCCAATTATAACTCCTTTTCCTTTTAATATGTTAGAATACATGGTATAATTCTGCATTCAAAATTGACAACTACAGTGTTTCTCACATAAATACTGAATGTTTTATTCTGCCTAAATTGAAATTTGTTGAGATTCCAGATCTATATCATTCTTAGAAAACTGAACCTTGAGATTCAGTGTACCTAAGTGCTATTCAGAAGGCAGAATGCATAATAAATCTTAACTATTTTAGAGAACAAAACAGTATCGTAATTTAATACAGCTTTTTCCATTCTTTAAATTTGTGTATATTTTCTTCGTGCACTCTGAATTTTCTGCTTGTTAATTTTGATTAAATGTTACAGACGCGCAATCCTTAGAGAAAGTCTCCCTTATATATTTGAAGGAAACATAAAATCACATTCCCTTTATATTTTAACCCAATTTCAATATTTAAGAGTATTTCCATTGAATCCCCTAGTATTTTCTCTACCTAAGACATAATGCTGTACTCTGCATAAAGTATCTGATTAATCTGATACTTTTAATCACTAAGCATTTAAAATCAGGCGCACAGAACAAAGAGAATTTGGGACCCATTATATATAAACCAAAATAACATGGAGATTTACAAAGTAGTAAGTATTTCGGATCTCCATTAGTATAAAAATTTAGATAATTGAAAATTCTGGAAAATTGATTATGATCTTAGCAAAAGCAATGTGCAAATCCTGTAGGAAAAACTGCTCGACGGCTGTTACACAATACTAAAAACATCCAAAAGTTTCTAAACTAAAGAAAGTGCTAAAATATTATTTGTTTGTGCTATAACCAAGCTCCAACAGGACTCCATGACCATAATAATAAAAGACTACCTCTTGGCCAACCCCCTCAGGTCCCCTACCAGTTTGGGTGTTTCTTGGTACTCTCAATAAAGACTGCTTTAAAAAAAAAAAAAAAAAAAAGACGGCCGGGCTCAGTGACTCGGTCTGTAATTCCGCACCTTTGGGAGGCAGAGGTCAGTGGATTGCCTGAGCCCGCGTGTTCGAGAACCGACTGGGCAGCAAGACCTCATCTCTACAATAAATCAAAAATCAGTCGGGCGTGGTTGCGTGCGCCTGTAGTTCTGGCTACTCGGAAGGCTGAGGCGGAATGATCGCTGGAGCCCAGCAGGCCGAGGCTGTGGTGGCCGGGAGTGACCACTGCACTCCAGTTTGGGCGACAGAGTGAGACTCCAACTCAATAAGAAAAAAAAAAAAAAAGACTACCTCGTTTAGAGGATTCTTTTTTTTTTTCCCAATATTTTTTATTATGGTTTTGTAGGGTACAGTTAAGGGTTAGGTGTACAAGTATGTTTCATTCAGGCACCCTGTTGATAAGAGGTGTTTCCCCATCCCCAGACAGATATTTGCTACTGTTAATCCCACCTCCCTCCCCCCCATAGTTTCCCAGTACCGTCAGTCATTTTCTTATAGTATTACATTGGATGTTCAAGGTCCATTATATGAGTGAGAACATGTGATACTCGGATCTTTGTTTCTGTGAGAGGTCACTCAGTATTATGGACTCTAGTTCCATCCAGGTTGCTGCGAAATTCATGATTTTGTTCTTTTTTATGGCTGCGTAGTATTCCATAAGGTATATGTACCACATTTTTTTAATCCAGTTCTCTTTTGATGGGCAGCATGGTTGTTTCCAGGTTCTTGCTATTGTGAACAACGCTGCGATAAACATACGTGTGCAGGCATCTTTTTGATAGAGTGATTTGAGTTCTTCAGGGTATGTTCCCAGTAGGGGGATTGCGGGGTTATATGGGAGGTTGATATTTAGAGCTTTTAGGAATCACCACACTGCTTTCCACAGAGGTTGCACTAGTTTGCACTCCCACCATCAGTGTAGAAGTGTTCCCTTTTCGCCACACCCTCTCCAGCAGCCGTTATTTTTTGAGTTGTTGATAATTGCCATTCTGACTGGAGCTAGGTGGTATCTCAGTGTGGTTTTGATTTGCATCTCCCTGATGATTAGTGAGGTTGAACATTTCTTCATGTGTTTGTTGGCTGCTCGGATGTCCTCTTTTGTGAAGTGTCTGTTCATATCTTTTGCCCATTTTATAATGGGGTTGTTTGTTTTTTCTTTTCAGCACGTTTGAGTTCCTTGTAGATCCAGGATGTTAAGCCTTTTTCAGACCTGGTGTTGGCAAATACTTTTTCCCAGTCTGTAGGCTGTCTCCCTGCTCTCTTGATGGTTTCTTTGGCCTTGCAGAAGCTTGTCAGTTTAATGAGGTCCCACTTGTCTATCTTCTCTCTTATGACCTGTGGGTTTTGGGTTTTGTTCAGGAATTGGATGCCAGTTCCGATTTCCATGAGGGTATTTCCTTTATTTTCTAAGGTTCTTATGGTTTGAGGTTTTACATTTAGGTCTCTGATCCATTTGGAGTTAACCTTTGTGCTGGGGATAGATAGGGGTCCTGTTTCAATCTTCTGCAACCCCACATCTTTAAAATAAAATAAATTTTTAAAGCCGGGCTCGGTGGCTCAGCCTGTAATCCGGCGCCTTTGGGAGGCTGAGGTGAGTGGATTGCCTGAGCCCGCGGGTTCGAGACCCGCCTGGGCAGTGAGACCTCATCTCTACAATAAATCAAAAAATCAGCCGGACGTGGTAGCGCGCGCCTGTAATTCCGGCTGCTTGGAAGACTGAAGCGGAAGGATCACCAGAGCCCAGCAGGTCGAGGCTGCGGTGGCCAGGAGCGGGCGACAGAGTAAGACTCCAACTCAAAAAAAATAAAATAAAATAAATTTTAAAAAAGAGCTAACATCAATAATTAAATCAATACCATTGGGAGATCAAAAAAAAGTCATAGGGGAAATGATGAAGAAATCTATGGAAAATTGTTGCCTCTCTGTGCAGTGATAAACTGGGGTCAGCCAGCATAGATGTCAAAGAAAAGCTAGACTCGAAGTTGGTGAAAGGCTGGGCACGGTGGCTCATGCCTATAATCCCAGCACTTTGGGAGACAGAGGAGGACAGATCACTTGAGCCCAGGAATTTGAGACTAGCAAGACCTCATGTCTACAAATAAATTTTAAAAATTAGCCAGTCGCGTCAGCCGGGCTCAGTGGCTCAGCCTGTAATCCCACGCCTTTGGGAGGTTGAGGTGAGTGGATTGCCTGAGCCCGCGGGTTCGAGACCCGCCTGGGCAGCGAGACCTCATCTCTACAATAAATCAAAAAATCAGCCGGGCGTGGTAGCGCGTGCCTGTGATTCCGGCTACTCGGAAGGCTGAGGAGGAAGGATCGCCGGAGCCCAGCAGGTCGAGGCTGCGGTGGCCGGGAGCGGCCACTGCACTCCAGTCTGAGCGACAGAGTGAGACTCCAACTCAAAAAAAAAAAAAAAAAAATTAGCCAGTCGTGGTAGCACTTGCTTGTAGTCCCAGCTATTCAGGAGGCTGAGGTGGAAGGATTGCCAGAGCCCAGGAGGTTGAGGCTGTGGTGAGCCATGATCATGCCACTGCACTCCAGCAGCCTGGGTGGCAGAGTGAGACTCTGTGAAAGAAAGAAAGTTAGAAAGGAAGGAAGGAAGGAAGGGAGGGAGGGAGGGAGGGAGGGAGGAAGAAAGAAAAATGAGCAGGGACCCTCGAAGTCCCACCAGAACTCATGAGGGAAGCTGTCTTTCTTTCACACAACTGGGGTGACCTGAAGAAGACACTGGTGCACCCCTCTGAGCAGACTGTGTAGGGATCCAGTGTGAGCAGGAGAAGCTGTCATCCTGACCGACCCCACGCCAATGAGGTCATCCAGCAAATCGGGATCAGGGACAAGTGCAGCTTCAATGGCACTCGGATCCTGCACTCATCTTCCAAATGTAACAGCTGCTGCTACTGCTTCTTAATGTCTTTCCAAAACTTGCACAAGTTTCTCTTCTAGCCAACCCTGATCTAGACCCATGCAGGAACGAGAGTTCTGGGAGCTATGACTCTAGCTTAGCTTGGTTGACACAGTACAAACTACCACAGAGTTCAAAACAGAGACAGAGTATAGCATAAATTTAGAGTTTTCTGTAATTCTGGTTTTATTTAATATTACAAATGCATACATATAAACTTAGCATTGTTTCCAAATGCTGTTTTGAGAAATTGTATTTGTAGAAGTGATGACTTACAATTTCTTTGCTCCCAATTTTTTTCTTTTTGCATTTCTTTCTTCCATTACTTGATAAGTGCATTTGCCTTTTGCTTTTTATTTTGAGCAATACACTTGAACCCTTTAATGGCTGCACCATTAGAAGTGCTTGATCTTTAACAATTGATCTTTAATCCAGGCATAATGGCTCACACCTGTAATCCCAGTAATTTGGGAGGCCAAGGTGGGAGGATTGCTTCAGCCTAGAATTTCAAGACCAGCCTAGCCAACATAGCAAGACCTCATCTCCACAAAAAAAATTAAAAAATTAGCTGGGCATGGTGGTGCATGCCTGTAGTCCTAGCCACTCAGAAGACTGAGGCAGAAGGATTGCCTGAGCCCAGGAGGTCTGTGGTGAGCTAAGATTGTGCCACTACTCTCCAGCCTGGGTGACAGGGTGAGATTCTGACTCAAAAAAGAAAAAAAATCTTTAAAAAACTAAGCTTTTAGCCAGACATGGTGTCTCATGCATGTAATCCCAGCACTTCGGGAGGAGGAGGCAAGAGGATTGCCCGAGTCCACGGATTCTAGACCAGCCTGAGCAACTTGGTGAGACCTTATCTCTACAATAAATCAAAAAATTAGCCAGGTGTGGTGGTACGCACCTGTGATTCCAGCTACTTGAAAGGCTAAAGTGAAAGGATTGCCTGAGCCCAGCAGGGGCTCTGCACTCCAGCCTGGACACCATGCCACTACACTCCAGCCTGGGTGACAAAGTAAGACTTCTATTCAAAGTAAATAAATAAAAATGAAATAGAAAATTACAGTAGGATGCCATTGAAGGACTTTAAACAAGGAAAATATATGATCTGAGTTACTTAGTTAAAAATATCACAATGGCTACCATTTAGAGAACGGATTGTCAAGAAGCAAGATTAAAACATGTAACTGGTTAAGAGGTTATTGTTAAAATTAAGAGACAAAATTGTGGTCACTTGGACTACAGAGGTGTATCATTCAGCTATTGCCACAATATTTCTGTGTAACAAACAAGCCCTAAATCTCAGGGCTTAAAACAATGATATTTGGTGGGGAACAGTTGGGACCATTCTGCTTCCTGCTGTAGGACTGCAGCTCTGCCCCTACATGTCTCTTATCTTCCGAAGTCTGGAGGACCAGCCAGTGCATGCTCTTCTCATGGTGATGTCTGAGGTACAAGAGAGCAAGCCCCACCACACAAACACATTTCAAGTCTTTGTGACGTCTCATTGACTGAAGTAAGTCACATGGCAGGCTCAAAGTCAAGGTGCGTGGAAGTCTACCCCACATCTGGTGAGAGGAACTGCAGAGCCACAGGGCAAAGGGTGTGAATTCACAGTGAGAGGAGAGGGAAAAGTGATGCAATCTACCATCCAGGGTAACAGTGGATGTGCAGAGAAGGGGACAGACTCAGAAAGTAGCTGTAAGGCAGAACCTACAATGTGTGGTAACAGACTAGATACGTGAGATGACAGAGAAGGAGGAATCACCACTGACAGCGAGGCTCGAGGGAGGTTGCTGGGACTGGGAAATATCTTTGGTGGAGAAGGATGGTGATGCTTCCGTTTTGAGAGTCATTCCATGGTGATTTAAGGCAAGCAGTTGGCTTGAGGGTCCAGAACTTGGACACAAGGTTTAAAACAGTCAGTCATCAGCTTGTCAAAGCCTACCAGAGAGCTTTGTGAAGTCTTTGCTTATGGCAATAACCCATAACACCATGGGAGATCTGCCTTCCTGTCCCCACCCCACACCCTAGCTTGGACTCCTAAAGACACCATACTCGGCCGGGCTCGGTGGCTCAGCCTGTAATCCTGCGCCTTGGGAGGCAGAGGTGAGTGGATTGCCTGAGCCCACAGGTTCAAGACCCACCCGGGCAACTTGGTGAGACCTCATCTCTACAATAAATCAAAAAATAGCCAGGCATGGTAGCGTGCGCCTGTAGTTCCAGCTACTTGGAAGGCTGAGGCGGAAGGATCGCCGGAGCCCAGCAGGTCGAGGCTGCGGTGGCTGGGAGAAGCCACTGCACTCCAGTCTGGGTGACAGAGTGAGACACCAACTCAAAAAATAAATTAAAAAATTAAAAAAATAAAGACACCAAACTCCATGTGCCTAAGTTCGAGGGAAGCCATGCCACCACATGAGAAGCTGATTCTCTCTTGGGTTCAGAGAGGATGAAAGGAGGAGATAAACTCTGAATTTGACTGGAGAGAGGGTTTTTGCTGTTGTTTGTTTTGTTTTGAGAAAAGCATTTGTAGAAGCTTCGGAGTAACATGCATCCTCCCTCTATCCCTATCACCTGTGACATTTGGTGATAACTGTGGGTGGGTGTCATAGTTTGAGTTGCCTCAAATGCAGCCACTAAGACACAGACTCAAGTGCAAGTTGTTGCACTGGAAGTTGGGGAATGGGACGCCGAAGGGCACCAACATGGGGTGTTGATGCAAGTAACCCCCACGGGCCACGAGGGCTCAGTCCCGCAGGGAACTCTGTGAGAGCACTGGGCTTGAGGGACAAGGAAACTGGCCGCCAATCCCCTCAGTCGTTGATTAAGGGCTGCTCCTGTGGGCACCATCCCCTGGTACTTTCTGTTTGCTCAAAAAGTTCCCCTGATACAACCCTGGGACGGACCCTGAGTCAGAACTACTCAGCAGAGCATCTTGAGTCACATGAGTGCCAAGAGGAGGCAGGTGGACACTGCCAGCATCTCCTACAGCAGGAAGGCAGTCATCCTGTCCATCACATGGAGAGCATGAAAGCAGTCTCCCTCCCTGCAACATGGCCAAGTCCACAGGCATTAGGAAGCGGGACAATAGTGGTCACTTCCAGGGTCTCTGGGAGACACAAATGCCGCCTGGGGTGACAGAATGGGTGTGCCCTCCTTAGGAGATTATTCTAGGGATACATATGGATAGTTCACCTAGGATGGGATTGAGGGGAGGATGGACGATGACTTCAATTCTGGGGGAGGTGCCCACTCAAGGATGCGGTTTCATTGGCCACCCAGATGAGAGAGGCAGCTTCAGAGGCAACGAGGTAAGGTAAAAGACCACCAGGAGGACATCAGCAGCCACACAGTGAGAACAGCCAGGAGTCTGACAACACAGTCACACAGGGTTATGGACCTTCCCCAGACCCCATGCTGTGGCCCCTTGCTCTATGCTGGTGGCAGCCTGGAGTGATGGGGAGGAAGTTTGCAGGGAAGGGGAGCCGCAGAGGAACTGTGTTGAACAGATTCTGAGTAGGACTGAAAGTCCCCTACTGAACTGCCTGTGCAGGGGAAGACCAAAGAAAAATTCTAATGGGTTTTCAGCATCCAGAATAAAACACTCATAAAACAAATGTTTAATATTTGTATATATCCAATTTTGTGCTACCTTGGATGGTAATGCAAACCATGACTTTATAGGAGAGTTGTCTTCTTCTTGATATGGGAAAAGACCCAATGTGGGGTCTGCTAGTTGAAGGGGAGACCCTCCCCTTAAAATCCTTCTGCAACTTCCCTCACCTATAGCATTATGTCATGAAGCCTAATCATGGCCTATGTCTTAGTTTGTCTTTACCCAAGAGCAGGCCCTGTGTATTATCTATTGCTATATAATTACCACAAAATTTAGCAGCTTCACAAAATAATAAACATTCATTATTTCATACAGTCACTGTGGGTTAGGGATTTGGAAGATACTCTGCTGAGTAGTTATGACTCAGGGTTTGTCCCAGGGCTGTATCAGGATGTCAGCTGGGGCTGCACTCATCTGAAGACTCAACTGAGGCTGGCAAATCCACATCTAAGATGGCTCATGCACATAGCTGCTGTCAAGAGGCCTTCCTTCTGTCCCATGAGGACTTCTTGATATGCTTGCTTGATATGCATATCAAGAACAAGGTGGAAGCTGTAATGTCTTATATAACCCAGCCTTGGAAGACGTACATTGTCATGGTTGCCATAGTCTGTTCCTTAAAAGCAGTCACTACATCTGCCCACACCTGGGGGAAGAAGGGAGGGAATTAGCTCTTCTTTTTTGTCAAAGACTTTGCGAGTAAATTTCGAGGTCATTATACCCCGAGACAAGAATTTGGGTGCACATGGTTTCTTTGGGAGTAGTAATCATAGGAAGCACCAGTGAGGGAGTGAGGAAGTGGAAGAGTGAAGGGAAGAAGGTCAGTAAAAAAAGTACAATAATGAGCAGATTACCCTTGTGGACAACTTGAGCTCAATTCTGTGGGTCCTCTGAGAGAAAGTGTGGAACACGCCTTGGAATCATTCCATTGGAGAGTGGAAGGCTGGGGCATTTTCCACTAACTCTTGTTTTCATGGTTGAGGTTAAGTTCCTGCATTCCCCACTTCCGGAGTGCATCTGCCTTCAGTGGAGCAAACTCCCATGATGCCTAAGCCTAAAGCAGGATGTATGGATGCTTGAAGCAGGAGTCTAAGCGTGTCCTGGAAATGCTTCCTCTGCAGCTGCAAGTGAATGCAGGTGGGCCAGAGGGGATAGAGACCAGGGCATGAACATATTGCTGTAGCCTACAAGGCACCCCCTCACAAGCCCTTGCTAAGGCTCTGTCTTCAGGACTGACTTCTTTGGTTCATACAGTGTGCGCCAACAAGGTTGAAGTGCTTGTTACATCCTGCAGACACTCTCCAGTTTTATACTTCCTTGACTTTGCACCGTCAGCTGTAAGACCCCAGCATGAGCAAAATATTAAAAGAACATCTACAAAGATTTGATCACAGCACAAAAAAACACGTTGTGGAACTAAAACATTGAATTTTATTATGGATATTTACATACACACAGTAAAAAGTACAATAAACCTCTATATACTATCACCTGGATTTGACAGCCGCAAAGATGTTGCCAGACTTGTTCTATCAACTTTTTCTTCCCTACTAAGTACGTTTCCCTTTTTTTTTTTTTTGAGTCAGAGTCTCACTCTGCCACCCAGGCTGGAATGTAGTGGCACCCTCATGGCTACCACAGCCTCGACCTGTTGGACTCCAGCAACCCTTCTGCCTCAGGCTTCCAAGTAGCTGGAACTACAGGTGTGTGCCACCACACCTGGCTAATTTATGTGATTTATTGTAGAGATATGGTCTTGCCAAGTTGCACAAGCTGGTCTTGAACCCATGAGCTCAGGCAATCCTCTCGCCTCGGCCTCCCAAGCTGGGATTACAGACATGAGCCACTGTGCCCAGTCCCCTTTTAAAAAATTGTAATAAAATACACATAACATAAATTTATCATCTTAACTATTTTTTAGTTTATAATTCAGTGGTATGAACGACATTCATAACGTGGTGGAACCATCACTACCACCCATCCCTAGAATTCTTTCCATCTTGTAAAACTGAATCTCTGTCATCATTAAATGATAACTTGACTGGGTGCCGTGGCTCATGTCTTTAATGCAGCACTTTGGAGGCCGAAGCGGGAGATTGCTTGAGCCCAGGAGTTCAACACCAGCCTGAGCAACAGTGAGACCTCGTCTCTAAAAAAGTAATTTTTAAAAATTAGCTGGGAGCCGGGCTCGGTGGCTCAGCCTGTAATCCCGAGCCTTTGGGAGGCTGAGGTGAGTGGATTGCCTGAGCCCGCGAGTTCGAGACCCGCCTGGGCAGCGAGACCTCATCTCTACAATAAATCAAAAAAATCAGCTGGGCGTGGTAGCGCATGCCTGTATTCTGGCTACTTGGAAGGCTGAGGTGGAAGGATCGCTGGAGCCCAGCAGGTCGAGGCTGCGGTGGCTGGGAGCGGCCACTGTACTCTAGTCCGGGCGACAGAGTAAGACTCCAACTCAAAAAAAAAAAAAAATTAGCTGGGTATGGTGGTGCACACCGTAGTGCCAGCTACTCAGGAGGCTTAGGCAGAAGGATTGCCTGAGCCAAGGAGGTGGAGGCTGCAGAAAGCCTTGATTGCACCACTGCACTCCAGCCTGGGTGACAGAGTGAGACCCCAACTCAAAACAAACAAACAAAAAACAATTACTCTCCAATCTCCTCTGCCCCCAGACCCTAGCAACTGACATTCTACTTTCTTTGTATATGATTTTGACTATTCTAAGTACTTCATGTAAATGGAATCATATCGTGGTTTTATTTTTATGACTGGCTTATTTCACTTAGCATAATGTCCTCAAGGTTCATCCATGTTGTGCTAAATGTCAAAATTTCCATTCTTTTTAAGGCCGAGGGATATTCCACTTAATATATATACAGAGGGTGCCAAAAAAAGAATACACATTTTAAGAAAGGAAAAAAAACTGTATTACTGTATAAAACTGTATCAGTATATACCTGCCTGTTTCATGGTGATGCTAGCATTTGAGCGAATTTCATGCAACACATTGCTACCATAATTCAATTCAACTTTGAAAAGTAATACATAGACAACATCTCTTAAAATATGTATACTTTTTTTTGGCTATATAGATAGATCACAATTTGCTCATTCCTTCATCCATCGATGGACCTTGTGTTGCTTCTATGTGTTAGCTTGTGAATAACGGTGTTATGAACATGAGTAAACAAATATCTTTGAGACCCTGCTTTCAATTATTTTGGCTATGTATCCAGAAGTGGAATTTCTGAGTTATGTGGTAGTTCTATTTTTTTTTTTTTTTGAGAACCTGCCATCTTGTTTTCTGCAGTGATGTATCATTTTATATTACCACCAACAGAGCATAAGGATTTCAGTTTCTCCACATCCTCATTAACATTTGTTATTTTCTGTTTTGTTTGTATTTTGTTTGTGTTTTTTTGAGTCGGAGTCTCACTCTGTTGCCCAGGCTGGAGGGCAGTGGCACACTTATGGCCGCCGCACCCTCGACCTGCTGGGTTCAGGTGATCCTTCCACCTCAGTCCTCCAATTAGCTGGAAACACAGGTGTGTGCCACCACACCCAGCTAATTTTTTTATTTATTGTTGAGACGAGGTCTCACCAAGTTGCCCAGGCTGATCTCTTTCAAGAACTGATCTCAGGCACTCCTCTTGCTTCAGTCTCCCAAAGTGCTGGGATTACAGGCTTGAGACACCAGGCCGACCATTTTCTGGTTTTTTGTTTGTTTGTTTTTTTGAGTTGGAGTCTCACTCTGTCACCCAGGCTGGAGTGCACTGGCACACTCACCGCCACCCCAGCATCAATGTTTTTTTTTTAGTAGCCATTCCAATGGGCGTGAAGTGATATCTCGTAGTTTTGATTTGCATTCCTTAATAATTACCAAGGTTGAGCGTCTTTTCATATGCTTATTGGCCAATTATATATACTCTTTGAAGAAATGTCTATTCAAGTGCTTTGCCCATTTTTGAATCATGTTGTTTTTGTTGTTGTTGTTGTTGAGTTTTATGAGTCCTCTATATAGTCTGGAAATAAATCCATATCAGATATATGACTTGCAAATATTTTCTCCCATTCTGTAGGTTACCTTTTTACTCTGTTGAGTAAAAAAAAAATTTTTTTTTTTTAAGTTGGAGTCTCACCCTGTCGCCCAGACTGGTGTACAGTGGCACACTCCTGGTCACCACAGCCTCGACCTGCTGGGCTCTAGCAATCCTTCCGCCTCAGCCTTCCAAGTAGCCAGAACTACAGGCGCATGCTACCATGCCCAGCTAATTTTTGATTTGTTGTAGAGACAAGGTCTCGCCGAGTTGCCTGGGTGGGTCTCAAACCCACGGGCTCAGGCAATTCACTCACCTCGGCCTTCCAAAGTGCTGGGATTACAGACTGAGCCACTGAGCCCGGCCTAAAAAAAAAAAAAAAAAATTTAACAAATGCCCCTTCTATGAGCATTCGATGTTATCGTGATGCACACTATTTTTAATTTATAGTTCAATTTTGTTAATTTTTTTGTTACCTGTGCCTTAATGTCATCTTAAGCTGATGTCGTGAAGCTTTTGTCTTATGTTTTCTGAGTTTTGCAGTTGTAGGATTTACATTTAGGTCTCTGGTACATATTTAGTTAACTTCTCTATATGGGGTTAAGTAAGGGTCCAACTTCATTCTTTCACATATGGATATCCAGCTTCCTCCACAGCACTTGTTAAAAAGTCTGTCTTTTGTCATAATGCATGGTCTTAGCATCACTGTCAAAAACCATTTGACTGCATATATGAGGGTTTATTTCTGGGTTCTCTAATTTATTCCATTGATCTATTTGTCTGCCGTTATACCAGTACCACACTGTTTTGATTACTGTAACTTTGTTCAACCAAGTACTTTAAAGCAAATTCCAGACAGCATGTCATATCACCCCTATATGCTTCAGTGTGCACATCTGAAAATATGCATGTGCTCTCTCATCTAACCACAAGTTGCCACATGCTTTATCTATCACTTTTTTTACTTTGTAAAAGTATTTTACAGTTAAAATACTTTTCTTAAAAAACTGACATTTTACCATTTAAGTACAACTATAAAAATATAAAATTTTTTTTTGAGTTGGGAGTCTCACTCTGTCACCCAGGCTGGAGGGCAGTGGCATACTCCTGGCCACCCCAGCATCATCCTGCCGGGCTTCAATCATCCTTCTGCCTCAACCTTCCAAGTAGCTGGAACTACAGGTATGCACTGCCATGCTCAGCTACTTTTTTTTAAATTGTAGAGACGAGGTTCTAACAAGTTGCCTGGGTTGGTCTCCAACTCGCGGGCTCAGGCAAGCCACTCATCTCAGCTTCCCAAAGTGCTGGAATTACAGGCTGACCCACAGAGCCTGACCATAAAAATATAATTTTTAAATTAAAATATTTTGTAGATGGATTAAGGGCAAGGATAGCCACGTTGAGATTTGAAAGAGAGACCCAGGCACTTAGACAGGAAAAATAATCAAACTTGCATCCAAATTTTAATTTGCAACACAGGAAGCTAACAGGCAGTAGAATAACATATACTGATTAAAAAACAACATCCCAGTAGCCTAAAAATTTTCTACTAGGCTAAGATGTCACTGACATGTCAGGGTAAAAAAAAGATAACTGTGGATATAAGAGATGTCGGAATGTACCGTACCTTAGGAAATATCTCAGAAAAGAACTCTGCCTAAAGACAAATGACTCAGAATTGAGATTTCAAGTTGAGAGAAGGGAAAGAGAAAAAGAAACAGTGGTGAGCAATGGACCTTTCAAAATTCACACTGTAAATCTAACAGAAGAACACACTGTGTAAAATTGTGTAGTATAAAACACTAAGAATTTATAGGCCAGGTTTGGCGACTCAGTCTGTAATACCAGCAATTTGGGAGGCCGAGCCGAGTGAATTGCCTGAGACTGCGGGTTAGAGACCACCACAGGCAACTTGGCGAAACCTTGTCTCTGCAATAAATAAAAAATTAGCCGGGCGTGGTAGCACGCACCTGTAGTCCCGGCTACTTGGAAGGCTGAGATGGAAGGTTCGCAGCCCAGCAGGTCGACACTGGGGTGTCTGTGAGCATGCACTGCACTCCAGCCTGGGTGGCAAAGTGAGACTCCAACTCAAAAAAAAAAGAATTGATAAATACAAGGGGGATCCAAACAACACTGGAATTATTGTCTGGAGGGCAGGTCCCTTGTAGTACAGGCTTGCCCCACTAGGTAAATGTTCTAGGAAACCATCAGCATCAGTGTACCAGCTAGTGTTGTTATGAGAGGTTGTGTTCGGCTTCAGTGAATTTTTTTCTAGGAGATTCTTTTAACATGTTTGCCCAATTCATGATGGGTGATTTAGGAGCACGCCTCCCCGTTCTGCTCTGAGCGTTCAGCAGTTTTTGACCAAAAATATCAAGACTTCTGTGCCCCACCCTTCCTACTTACTCACTCTCGCCCCGAGTGACTTTTTGTTTGTTTGTTTTCCAGGATGAAAAAGTCCTCAGAGGGAAACATTTTTGCTGATGTGGAAGAGGTGAAACCAAAAAATGACAGAAGCACTAAAAGACATCAAAGTTGATGAGTTCAAAAACTGTTTCAAGCAGTGAATAAAAGTTTCTCAGTAGGTGTACTGCATCAATTGGAGAGTACTTTGAAGGTGACTGAAGTTTAAACATGTAAGAATAAATACCAAAAAAATTTTTTTTTTGAGTTGGGGGTCTCACTCCATTTCCCAGGCTGGAGTGCAGTGGCCCGCTCATGGCCACCGCAGCCTCAGCCTCCCAAGTAGCTGGAACTACAGGCGTGTGCTACCACGCCCAGCTAATTTTTTTGATTTATTATAGAGATGAGGGCTCGCCAATTTGCCCAGACTGGTCTCGAACCCGTGGACTCAGGCAATCCTCTCACCTCGGTCTCTCAAAGTGCTGGGATTACAGGTTTGAGGCACCACACCCGGCCCAATACACAATTTTTAATAAATACATCCCGAGTCGAGCTCGGTGGTTCAGCCTGTAATCCCAGCACTTTGGGAGGCCAAGGCGAGTAGATTGCCTGAGCCGGCGGGTCCCAGACCAGCCCAGGCAACATGGCAAGACCTTGTCTCTATAATAAATCAAAAATTAGCAAGGCATGGTGGTGTGCTCCTGTAGTTCTGGCAATTAGGAAGGCTGAGGTGGAAGGATCACCTGAGGCCAGCAGGTTGACAAGGGGGTGGGGGTGGCCGTGAGCTTGCCACTGCACTCCAGCCTGGGCTATGGAGTGAGACTCCAACTCAAGTAAGTAAATAAATAAATAAATAAATTTCGGAGCAACCTCTTCAGTCTCCTCCCACTGTGGGAGCTTTTCTGTCCTCTCAATAAATCCTGCTTTCTAAAAAAATATATAAATAAATTCCAGGTTTGTGGGGTTTTTTTTTTGTTGTTGTTGTTGTTTTTTGTTCCCATTCATAGAAGAAACTTGCTGCAAGGGAACTTCAAATAATCAGCTGGAATGAAGAGTATTAATCTATTGCTGCAAAACTTAGGAATTCTGGAGTTTCAGGTAAAGATTGGGAAGTAAAACTTTCTAAATATATCATCTGGGATGATGGCGAAATGGAAGTGCTTCTCTCAACTTATTCAGGGGAGGGAATAGAAGCAGAGAAATTATCGGTATCTTGTTTTCATAATAGAATTATTATGAATTTAGGGAAAAGCTCAGTGATGTCCCCTAGCTAATTGGACAAAAGTGGGAGGAAGAAGGAAATTTACATAATTCATAAAATTAACAAAAATTTCAAAAAGATAGATACAAATATCTACATTTGTTAAGTAAGTTATAAGTAAAATAAAAAAGGAATACAATCAATATCAGCTAATACAATAAGAACAAACAATTAATGATTCCAATAAAAGAAATGTTAAACATAGTTAAAATATAAAACCTAGCTATATCTGTATATAAGCAACACGGTTGAAATGTAATAATAAAAACAATTGACAATAAAGGGATGAACAAAATATTAAGTAGGCTGGGCGCGGTGGCTTATGCCTGGAATCCCAGCACTTTGGGACCAGCCTGGGCAACACAACAGGGCCTCGTCTCTACAAAAAAATTTTTTTGAAAAAAATTAGCTGGGTGTGGTGGCACGCACCTGTGGTTTTTAGAAATTATTGTGAGAGATTTAAATTCAACTCTTTTTTATTTTTAACACATCCAGTAAGTGTAAAATATAAAATAATACAATCAACATACTTAACTATAAAATAATACAATCAACATACTTAACTTAAATCCTCAAGTAAAAAATATTTTTAAAATATACCTATGACTCATTTGTAAAAGTTGAACTTGGCCATATTTTCTTATCATAATCAATCATATTAGAAAGAAATAAGTAACCAAGAAACTTTTCTACTTGTAAATTAAGGAACCAATTCCTAGATATTCAAGAAAATCAAAACAGCAATTAGAAATGTCTAGAAAACAATAAAGGGGAATAATTCATATCAAGATTATTAGCAGTAAAAGCTGTATTCAAAGGAAAATATATATTTTATTATTAAATGAGAAAGATAAAGAAACAGAAAAATCAGTTTTTAAAAATTAGAAAAAAGTAAAGCAAAAGAAAATAAGAAGAGGAAATTAATAAAGAAAATTTGATTAATGAAGTTGATACAGAAGAGTGTATATATATATATATATATATATATATATATATATATACCCAACCGTATAGAAGCACATTTGAAAATGAATGCAGAGAAACAGATAACTTTCTAGCAAGATTGACCACAAAAGTGAAAATCTGGATATATTAACTAAAATTAAAAGAATAGTAATTAAAGATCTTTCACTGAAAAAAAGCCACCAGAACCAAATGGGCTCACAGACAAATTCTATTTGCTTCTAAAGAAGCCTCAATGTTGTTATTATTTTAGATCACGGGCAAGTGATTTAAAGCTTCCTAATGTCTTTTATGAAGCCATGATAACTTGACTACTCAAATTTGATATGGCAGTACAAAACAGAAAACTATAAAAAAATTGCCCTTATAAATATGGCTGTAAAAACCTTTAATGATTATCGACAAAGAGAACTTAGCTATGTATGGTGAGTGTGACACTGTGACCATGTGTACTATATTCTAGGAATAGCAAATCTGGTGCAAAATCAGGAACTCTAGCACTGTAATTCATCACAACGAATTAAAGGACAAAATCATATAATAAAATCATAAAATGCTGAAGAAGCCTTTAATAAAATTAGCAGCCAGTCTTCATTAAAATGCTAAATACATTGAGAAACTGCTTAAATATATAATAAAGACCTTTTGCCAGGGTTTAATATAAATTTGCCTTATCATTGTAACAGGGACAGGTAGACAGATTAGTGGAGCAACCAGATCATATATATAAATTCTAGAAGCATTAAATATTTAAATGTAAAAAATTAAATAATAAAGTCACGAGTGAAATCTTGGACTGCACATACAACCTAGGGTGGAGACTGTCTTCACTAAAACAGGAAATCCCTTGCTCTACACATGCAGATAGACTAAAGTTAACTACAATAAACATTTATAAAAGCATGTTATATATTATGGATATTTAAATCTTTCTCTGTATTGCAAATATTTTTCCCAAATTTATTTTATTGACTTTTTTCCTGGTATTTCTTTCTAAGAAATAGTAAGAGACAAATACATTTGAAAAAAAAATTACAATACAGCTTAAGAGCTAAATATTCATAATATACAAAGAGCTCTCAAAAATAAAAGATAGCATAAAAGAAAAATGGCAAGAAATATGAACAGAAAATCCACAAGAGGGCAAGTGGAAATGGCTGAGAAATATAAAAGACCTGCTGGAACACATTAACAGTCAAGAAAATGCAACGGACCAGATTGCTTTTCAAAAAGCTATAAGAATTGTATTTCTTATATATAATATTTCTACCAAAAAGTACCTTCCCCCTTCCCTCACCCCTGCATCTCTGCCAGCAATGCTGTTATCTTTTCATTCTTGTCAGTAAAATAAGTAAAACATGATATCCCATTGTATCTTACGTTACTTTTCTAAGTTCTGCCGGGCAAGAAGTTCATTCCTTGGAGGGTCTCCTTGAAGGTTATTCCTTGTGCTTCAAACTAATTCTCAGAATTTTCCTGAGACCACAATGGATCGCTTACTTCCCAAGAGGTAAAAAAACAGAATGTATAAAAATACTTTCTAAAAAAAGTGAATACACACACACACACACACACACACACACACACACACATGAGGCTCTCTGGCGTCTCTGAGTTTCCAAAGACAGTTGCTTTATAGGTGATACAAATTGGGATTTTGAGGCTCACAGTGTCTCCAAGGGGTTGAAAGGTTGGGGCTGCAGTGGAGGAAGTTTTCTTGTCACTCTGCCCAGGGATGTGCCCAGGGATGTTGACCCAATTAAGGCAAAGGCTGCCTTGGTATGTGTGTTGGTTGGAGGATGTGTGGGAGACAGCTTCTGGACACAGCTCAGGAGCAGATGCTTAAATAATCTGAGAGTCATTCCTCCAGCTTGAGCCAGTGGTTCCAAGTCCCAGTGTTCTTCCCCACACTCCAAGGATGAAATGTTCTGGTAAACTTTGCCCACCAAGTCATGTCATTTATTTAATTATTTAATTTATTTATTTATTGAGTTGGAGTCTCACTCTGTCGCCCAGACTGGAGTGCAGTGGCTGCTCCCGGCCACCGCAGCCTCGACCTGCTGGGCTCCGGCGATCCTTCCGCCTCAGCCTTCCGAGTAGCCGGAATTACAGGCACGCGCTACCATGCCCGGCTGATTTTTTGATTTATTGTAGAGATGAGGTCTCGCCAAGTTGCCCAGGTGGGTGTTGAATCAGCGGGCTCAAGCAATCCACTCACCTCAGCATGCCAAAGCACAGGATTACAGGCTGAGCCACCGAGCCCGGCTTAGCCATGTCATTTATTAGGCAAAACTTTCCCGTGCAGGACAAAAGGTGGCAAATACATATGAGGTAGCTTTAGCACTTTCATATTTTTACTGAGACATATTTGGCTACATTATTTTTTTTAAGTTTTCCAGCAATTTATTTAGAAGGTAAATAAGAGAGAGAAGGAAAGCAAGAGGAGATTCACCTCCTTAAGGTAGGGGAGGGGATCAAAGATCAGAAAACATGGCAGCTCAAGCTCCAAGAGCCACATTGAGACAGCACAGTTTAACAAAACAATGGCCAGCTACATTATTTTAATGTCAAGTACAACGTGCGGAAGTACAAGATTTTATATTTGTTTTAGAGAAGCTTTCCTGTTTCTTAACCTGTGATAAAGGTTGAATATCCCTTATCTAGAATGCTTGGGACCAGCAGTTGGATTTTGGAATACTTGCATTACACTTACTGACTGGGCTTCTCTAATCTGAAAATAAAATATCTGAAATACTCCAATGTGTATTTTCTTTGAGCATCATATTGGTGCTCAGAAAGTTTTGGACTTTGGAGCATTTGGGTTTTGGATTTTTGAACTAGGGCTACCCATTACCACATGCAGGCCTGCATTGCTTAACAATGGGAATTCTGAGTTCTGAGAAATTCTTTGGGTGATTTCATCATTGTGTGAAAATCACTGAGTTTATTTACACAGACCTAGATGATAGAGCCTAATAAACCCCTAGATTATATTGTATAGCCTATTGCTCCTAGGCTACAAACCTGTACAGAATATTACTCTACTGAATTCTGTAGGCAATTGTAACACAATGTAAGTATTTGTGCATCTAAACATAGAAAAGATACAGTGAAAAGACAGTATTATAATCTTTGTGCTCACCATTGACTTTACAGTGTTATTCAGAAAGGGAAAAGTTAATCTTTGAAAAAATTTACACAATTTGTATTTAAAATAGAGAAGAGTTATAAAACACCGAAAAAAAAAAAAAGGTAAAAAAGGAATAAAAGTAACCTACAACCCCACCTCCCAAAGATAATGATCAAAGATCTGGAAGTGCCTCTTCATTACTTCCTTTTAAGCACATTCATAAAAATGTGAAGCTATCTCTAACAAAATTGAAATGCTAGGAGAATATCTATGATGAGTTACTGTTGAATAAACAAGGGCCCGGTAAGTGGATGCAGATGGAACCAAACAAAGGCAAGTCCAAGGACAGGCCAACTCAAAAGGTCAAAATAATTTTATGTTTAACTCATGAGATAAGCTTTGGGAAAAAAAACAATCACCCAAATCCACTGCAAATTCCACTGCTGAACAGACACAGAACTCCTTCATTAATAAAAGAAAATAACCAGATATGTGAAAATTTTTAATAGTCAAAAGGAAGGGTCCATTCTAAAGAATTGGAAGAAATGCTTTCCTTGGAAACAAACTTACCTGAAGTGGGGGGAAACTTTTAAGCAAAGTTGCTACGATATATTTTTAGTAGGACTTGCAAGAACATTGCATCTATGAAAAGATCTCATGGTGGAAGATTGTTTTAATTTGAAATACCATCACAGAGCCAATTTTTTTTTTCTTTTTTTGAGTTGGAGTCTCACTATCACCCAGGCTGGAGTGCAGTGGCATGCTCATGGCCACCCCAGCATCAACCTGCTGGGCTCTGGCGGTCCTTCCGCCTCAGCCTTCCAAGTAGCTGGAACTACAGGCGCGCGCTACCATGCCCGGCTAATTTTTTAATTTTTTTATTGTAGAGATGAGGGAGGTCTCACCAAGTTCCCCGGGCTGGTCTCGAACCTGTGGGCTCAGGCAATCCACTCGCCTCGGCCTCTCCAAATACTGGAATTACAGGCTGAGTCACCGAGCCCGGCCCAGAGGCAAATTTTAAAATGCCATGCCCCCTGGGAAACTACTGGAGCTTGGAATCCGGCACCAATAGATATGAACATCAGGAAAGGAGAGACCACCAGACGCCACGTGCTGCTGTCCTGATAGAAGAACACACAGCCACTTACAAAGTAGCGCTTCTCCCTCACCCAGATGAAACTGAATGTGATCAAGGAAACACCGAGGGCAGAGAAACATGTTAAAAGGCGATACAGTCTGCATTTTCTGCAGGAAACCATGGGGCAAATAAATGCTCAACAAATAAATTACAAGGAAGAGAGGAAGGGAGAGTGAGCTTGAGAGGCAGAGACAGAGTGGGAGGGGAAGCGAAAGGGTTGTCAACCAATGGCAAAATGTGGATGTCATGTGGATCCTATTTCAAACACTTATGAGACAACTGGAAACTTGACCCGTGGCTAGATGTTTGACCATATTAAGGAAAGAATGTTAATTTTTTAAAGGTATGATAATTACGCATTGAACTTTTTATTCATTCATTCATTGTAGAGTTGTGGGGATTTACTACATAAATAGTTTGTATGCAGATGGAGCTTGGGCTTCTAGCTGGCCCTCCCCCCCATAGCGGACCAGATCTAGTGTGTTGTCATGTGCCTCCCTCCCTCCTCTCTTCTCCTATAAGTGTCTAGCATCTGCCCATCCCATCCTAGTGCTAGTGTGACCAGCGTTCAGGCATTGGGCCATTTTCTAAAAAGACTACCTTTTGGTTGTAACGACTGAAATAGAGATAAGTGGTGTGTCTGGGATTTGCTTCAAAACAATGCAAGAAGTGGAGCATGGGGGTGAAAGAAGACTGACCTTGAATTCAGCCTGTTGAGAGATGATTACCGGAGGGTTTATTAAGCTCTTCTCCTGACTCTTTTGTGCATGTTTTTAAATGACCAAAATAAACTGTTTTAAAACTATACTGAAAGACAAGAGCAAAAGGGTATTTCACAAAACCCAGTTAGTGATTTAGGAATTCTCTCAAAACTAGGAAGAAATAAAAAATGAGTGAAACTGTATGAAACTTAGTGACCTAAGAGATGCAGGATGAACGTAAAATCAGGAGGAAGTGTGACTAGAACCAACAGGAAAACTGATATAAGCTTCATTCAAGAACATTTCCATTACTGTTTTCTATATAGCAATACTTCATACATCCAGATACTCAGGGGTTTTGCTTTACATTTTTACTTGAGTATAGGTTAGGAAACATATTCTGCGTGACACCGACTTTGAAAATGTTTTGAGACTTGCTTTAATCCCTATAGAACAAGACGCACTTTCAGAAATGATCTTGAGTGCTTGCAAAGAATGTGTATTTTCTAATCTTCTCTAATTGTCCGATGTGGAGTTCTAGGCATGCCCCCTGGTTGCTTTTAATCCCTGCTCAGTTTTCAGCTTCCTAATTTATCAAAAGTGATGTGTTAGAATTTCCCACCAGCAGATGGATTTATCAATTCTTCCTGTAGCTCTGTTCCTTTATACTGCATGAATTTTATGGCTGACTAGATGCATGTGTTTAAAATTGTCTCCATACCGGCATGGTAGTTCACTCCTGAAATCCCAGCACTTAGGAAGGCTGAGGAGAGAGGATTGCTTCAGTCCAGGAGGGTGACACCAGCCTGAGCACATAGGGAGTCCTCATCTCTACAGTAATATTTAAAGATTAGCTGGGTGCAGTGGTGCACATCTATAGTCCTAGCTACCTGGGAGACTGAGGTGGAGGGACTGCCTGAGTCCAGGAAGTTGAGGCTGTGGTGAGCCATGATTGTGTGCACTCTAGCCTGGGCAACAGTGAGACCCCAACTCAAAAATTAATTAATTAAATGGACTCCTCCTTGTCAAGTGAAACTTTCTGTCATTGCATCTAGAAGTTCCCTACCAACAATGTTTTTTTGTTAGAGCTTATTTTCTCTGAAGCAGTGTAATGGTTATTTGCCCAATGTGATTTCCACCCCCTCATCGTTTTACTTCCAATTTTGCACATCCTTATGCAAACTAGTCTCTTGTAGACAGCTCCTCAACTTACCTGTTGTGAAGCCAGTTAGCTGTTTTTGCTTTTCCCGATCGATCGTATACTAAGACTTTTGTAAAATATTTTAAAATAGTTATGGAATCAAAAACATGCAAAATATAAGCCCAGATATCCTAGTATTAGATTCAGCACACATAGAATGACTTGTCAAATTGCTTAGAAACTTTTATAAAGTTTCTAAGTTTTTTACTTTTTGTAAAAAAAACTTATGTAAAAAAACTTTTACAAAGTTTCTAAGAAACTATCAATTTCTGAACATACCTCTTCAGCAATCCAAGGTCACAGTTTTGACACCAGTATTGTAAACAGCATGTACCAGAATTTTGTTTTACTGTCTTTCTTTTTTTTGAGTTGGAGTCTCACTCTTTAGCCCAGACTGGAGTGCAGTGGCCGCTTCCGGCCACCGCAGCCTCGACCTGCTGGGCTCCGGCGATCCTTCCGCCTCAGCCTTCCGAGTAGCTGGAATTACAGGCAGGCGCTACCACGCCTGGCTGATTTTTTGATTTATTGTAGAGATGTCTCGCTGCCCCGGCGGGTCTCGAACCCACGGGCTCAGGCAATCCACTCACCTCAGCCTCCCAAAGGCGCGGGATTACAGGCTGAGCCACTGAGCCCGGCTTACTGTCTTTCTTATCTAGTCTGACAGTCTTAACTGGCGAGTTCGGCTCATTTATAGTTATTGGCACATGCTGGTACATCTGGGCTCGTTTCTAGCTATCATAAGTCTCCTCTTTCTCCCAACACTGTTGATACGGTGTCTAGTTATAATCTGATATCATAATGGATGTTTTCTTCTTTTTTTTTCCTTTGGTCCTCGCTACTTCTTAGTAACCAGGTTTACCAAGAGATTTACCACTCACCTGTCTTTCAGTACCTCTTACAGCACTTCCTAGGTTTCTTTCTTTTCATATGTAAATATTTCATCCAAAAGTATTGAACTGTGGACTTTCAAAGTGGCTAGTCAGAAAATTCTAAGTTCCAAATTCTTTTCATTCAGTCTTTAAAAATGGGAGCTCCACAAAGGATGCCGCTGGAAAATCCAGTGTCCCTTGGAGCCCAGCTCTTTAGGTTTTGTTTCTGCTCATTCTTTCTGGAAGCTTTTGAAATGCTCTGTCTTTGTTAATTTTTTTATTTTTATTTTTTTGAGTTGGAGTCTCACTCTGTTGCTGGAGTATAGCCACCCCAGAATCGGCCTGCTGGGATCTGGTGATCCTTTTGCCTCAGCCTTCCAAGTAGCCGGAACTACAGGCACATGCTACCACGTCCAGCTAATTTTTTTGACTTATTATAGAGATGAGGTCTCGCCAAGTTGCCCAGGCTGGTCTTGAACCCTCAGGCTCAGGCAATCCACTCACCTCAGCCTTCTGAAGTGCTGAGATTACAGACTGAGCCACCAAGCCCGGTCATCTTTGTTAATCTTAAATTTTACTACCCAGCAATGAAAATGAATGTACTACATTAAAGTGATATATCAACATCAATCTTACAACACTGAATAAAACATGACAATACATACATAATTCCTTTAATATGTTTGAAAGTATGCAAAACTAAATAGTAAATTCTTTATGGGCACAGGTATATGGCAAAATTGTGAAGGAGAGCATAAACTCCAAATTCAGGGCAGCAACTCTCTAAGTGGGGACAGAGATTACTAGAAGGGTCCATGGAATGCAGGTGCGGGGGCGGGGGTGGTTCTGAAGGGCTAGTAATGTGCTGTGGTCTAAGCTTGGGAACATGAATCTTTTTTTTAGTAACTTACAAATTTTTTTTGCATGTATATAACGTCAGGTAAATCAATCCACCTTGTGATGGATTCTTCAGCCATTGTCAGGACACTGGGAACAGGTGGCAACTGGCTGCCCATCCTGTCAGAGTGACTGCAGTAGCTACTGATGTCTCAACTGGCCAAAGAACCAGAGACAGAGATGGGAGTAGGGTAGTTTTAAGTTTGCTCTTGGTTGTTGTCGTTGTTTTGAGACAAGGTCTTATTCTGTCACCCAGGCTGGAGTGCAGTGGTGCAATCACACCTCACTGTAACATCGAACTTCTGGACTCAAGTGATCCTTCCACTTCAGCCTACCAAGTAGCTAGAACTACAGGTGTGTCCCACCACGCTCGGCTAATTTAAAAATAATTTTTTTTGATTCGAAGTCTCACTCTGTTGCCCAGGCTGGAGGGCAGTGGCACACACACACACGGCCACTGCAGCCTCGACCTGCTGGGCTCAGGTGATCCTTCCACCTCAGCTGGAACTACAGGCACATGTTACCATGCCCAGCTTATTTTTTTTATTTATTGTAGAGACGAGGTCTCATCAAATTGCCCAGACTGGTCTCGAACCCCTGAGCTCAGGTAATACTCTTGTCTCAGTCTCCCAAAGTGCTGGTCTCAAGTTTGAGCCACCACGCCGGGACTAAAATTTTTTTTGTAGAGAAAAGTGTTGCCCAGGCTGGTCTCAAACTCCTAGCCTCAAGTGATTCTCCTCCCTCTACCTCTCAAAGTGCTGGGATTACAGGTGTGAGCCACCATGCCCAGCCTGTTTGCTCTAAATGGAAAAACGCACCTCTGCAACCATTGCTACACCCAACCAGGAAGCCATGCTGTGGACTGAATGGAGCCTTAGCACCCTCAAGA
The DNA here is from genome assembly GCA_027257055.1 of Cephalopachus bancanus. Lineage (NCBI taxonomy): Eukaryota > Metazoa > Chordata > Mammalia > Primates > Tarsiidae > Cephalopachus > Cephalopachus bancanus. Next base: position 6,649,761 of record JAPVLO010000239.1, read on the forward strand.
GCTGCTCTCAGCCCTTTTCTGTCCCCCACAGTTCAGCATTTCCTGGCCCAGACTGAATACTCAACCTGAAAGTGGACAAGGCTGCTGGGGGACCATCCTATAGCATGAACCTACAGCCTTTCTGGTCACCATTCCTAAAACATCTTTAACCTCCAGATGTGTTGCTGTAATAACAGACTCATAATTTCACTCCCCAAATCCAGCCTAGGTGCATTCTTGAACTTTGTGACACCTCTGAGGCCCCACTTCCCGTCCATATCCTCCCAGGAATCCTGCCCACCTCACTGGTTCTTGGGAGGGAGGAATGATTGCACTTTTGCTCCAGATTTCATTGTTCAGTCTTCCAGATATGTGACAATGAAAATGCCTGTGATCTTGTTGAACTGAATTCTTTATGGTTGATGACTTTTAATTAATGAGTTGGCCTTCTGTAGCCGAGGCTTCTACATCTTCAGATTCAACCAACCCAGGATAAAAATATTTTAAAATAAATACAAATAAATATAAATAAATAAAAAGTAACTGTACAATAAAAAATAATGTAAATAGCAGGTACAATATAACAAGTGTTGTCATAGCCTTCACACTGTATTTGGTATTGTTAATAATCTAGAGGTTATTTAAAGCATACAGGAGGATGTGCATAGGTTACATCCAAATATTAAGCCATTTTGTATCAGGGACTTGATCACATCAGACTTTGGTATCCAAAGGCATCAATCCCCACAGATACTGAGGGATGACTGAACAGCTTTCTTAAAGACCAGCTCAAGAAGGAGGCACATGGACAGCAAAACTGTGTCCAGGAGAGCTTTTATTTGTACGGAACAGTTTTAAAAATACAGAATAAAATAGCTTTATCTCTACTATTATTCACAACATCTGGTCCAAATATTACATATTTTAAAATACTTAAACGTTTAATGAAGCCATGTTAGAAAAACAATATGAAAATTCTTTTTAAAAACTCCATAAAAGAATTACACATCTCAAAAAACAACCCCACCCCAAATACCCTCGGTATGCAAAATAAAAATAAAAACAAACAAAATCCCAGAAAGGTATATAGCCAAAGTCAGTCACAAAACTCAAGGAAAATATAGGCATCCCCACTGTTTTAAGAACAGTCAGAAATTTGTTAATGTGTCAAACGAAGGTTGTTACGAACAGAAAAGGATATTCATTGAAACTGTCAGAAAGGTGGCAATGCGTGCAGGGGTGTCCTAAGTGCCTGGAAACACGCACAGCAATGCTAAGGATGCGGGATGGTAGAGTGACAATGAGGCACAGTCAACAACAACCGGAGAGGATGGGAATGTTCGCGAGGCTGCTGAAAGGGATCCCCAGCGCTAACGTGCTTTACGGGTCCGTGGGCAGAAGCTGAATGCCGGCAACACTGGGCGGCCTTCTTCACTACTTGGGTTCTGACTGCAGGAGGGGTGGGAGATGTCCTATTCTCTGTGTCAAATCGAAAGGGGACAGGGTGGATCCCTGGCCAATTTTCTAAAGCCAAGGGGCAGCCCCCTGGAGAAGCGAGCTCTGTGAATGCTCAGGCCCAGGAGCCAGCACGGACGCGGTGGGCAGCAGGTATGGTAGGGTGTGCACAGCTGGCGTCCAGCGACAGTCGTGCTGGGCTGATGCCTGCAGCAAGTGTACACCCCAAGCACAGCCGCCTCTCCTCTGGCCAGACGGGTTCTGGAATGAGGCTTCTGCTGCTGCTATGTATTTACCTCCTGTCTGGCCACTCTGACGGCACCGATATCACTGAAGATCAGACCTGCCAACTTTAACTGTAAGTTGCTAGTACCAATATTTCAGCAGGGACATGAATGAAAGAAATAACAACTTAGCTTATGGTCATAAAATATATGTATGGGTAAATAAAGTATACACACATACTAGAGATTCATCAATGGAGAAATTCTATCATCACATGACATTGTCATGAAAATTATATCATTCCCTCCCTGGAAAACTGCGACTATTATCCTGGGTAGAAATGTTATTTTACTATATGGAAATACTGCAATATTCATGCATAAATCAAGTTGTCATCATGAAAGTCAGTATTCTACAGTATAAAGCAAAACCTGTGTGTGAATTTGTTACCATGAAAATGGGAAACCATCAGGACCCATGATGCTTCGTTTCGGCTGGCATAGTGAAGCCACTTCTTTTGCCTTGATCCATCCTGAGAAACCAACTAGAAGTTAACACTTGAAATCCTCTTAAGAAAGATTCTGAAAGTAAATGTAGCAGTGAGTCTACGTTTAACTTCCTAATGAGAATGAAAATCATTTACTAATACCGGAGCCATTTCCTATTATTCTATGAACCAGCAGTGGGGGTTCTCCCACCCCCAATGAAAATAGGGCATCACTTCCTGTCCTTATTAACATTTTTCTACATTCCACATTGGGATCACCAACACAAATGTTTTCTCTAAGGTGACCTGTGAAGGTGGTGGGTAGGTGGTCACTGTGGGAACTGGAGACTAAATGGCCTGCTTAGGACATTTACAACCAAATATTTTAGAACATTCTATGGCAAAACAAAGCATGACAGTCAGCGGCCCTAGAAATACAGGCTAACAATGTGAATGAAAAGTATTACTACGCGGCCCACATATGGCTGCTGTGTGCCCTAATACTGCCCCTTCAGGTGTGTGCTTAAACCCAAGAAGCACATGAATGTATCCTATCAATTACAAATGTTCATTTTGTAGCATATTTTCTAGCAGAAGGACCACTTCCTATTTTAGGTTTGTGCATGTGTGTGTGTGCCGTGCACCATGCATTAGTTATTAGGGGACTCCACTCAAGGCTGTGCAGAAAGTACCAGACTCAGTGGGGTGTCTAGTCAGACCAGCAGAGTTGAAGCCTCCCAACACAACCCAGCCCAAGGAGGGGTTTCAGAAGAGTGTGGGTTTCTGGGTGTCTAAAGCACACACCCTGAGAGTGCTATTCAGTTGGAGGGGAGAGAACATGGATCTGAATTACTGACAGCTCTCAGGCTTTTATTAGGTTATTTGGTCCTTCTACTCACCTAGAAAGCTAGAACACTGAAAATCTCTGGTATGTCTAGCAGTTTGCCCCATTTTTCAGAGCAGAGAGGTTGGTGATGTCAAGAGAAATACAAATGGGAGGAAGTAAGGGCAACTCGGTGCAGGAGGGCTGCCAGCCTCTCACAAATGCTCAAATGCACATTGTCAAAAACATACAAAATTAAATGGAATTTAGCATCCATGTTCTTTACTTAATCTGCAGTATTTTGGCAAAATAATGGAGTGGCTCTAAGGTGTTCTTGCCAGAATAAACCCTGAAGTCCCAAACCTCCAAGAGTGAAGGGGGGCGGCAGAGACACAACAATGCTCCAAGGACAGCACTGCAATACTGGAGAACGGAGCCAGCCTGGGTTGAGGGGACAGAAATGCACCTCAGACACATGGCTGGAGAGCCATACCCTACTGTGGAGACAGGAGAGGGCACCCATGCTGCCGAACAACGCGTAGCCAGGTCCACAGCCATAGGAGACACACAGCTTCACAAAGCAAGGCCAACACTGCTCAGCTCAGGCTTTTTTCTTTGGCTGAAACATTTCAAACCACATTCAACAGAGGCTGTTTTTCAGAAAGAATTTAGTGTTATGGATTAGAACTCTCTCAACAGAGGGAGCCTACAGGCTGCTTTTCTTACCACCCTCTGCAGCCACTTCAACAAGAAAGACAGTATGTGGCTGAAGGCTCCAGCCTTGCCCTCTGCAAAATCAAGATCTAATGGGTTTGCACCACGGCAGCCCACAGGAAGTCTCCTTCAGCCATGACTGCCAGAGTGACTTGCAACAGAAGCACCAGAGTGATGAAGGCATCAGGATGTTGGCCATTCCACAAGGCGGCTCTGTTACCTGCCCCAGCTTCCCTTCTTCACAAAACAAATTCACGTGTAACTGGCCCCACGGTTACTGGGCTCTGGTCCAGTAGTCAGTTTTGATAAATAGATTAGGCATTACAGTATTTACACTTTCATGGTATCAAGCAATACAAAACACAACCACAATGGTTACTGGCCTTCAAAAGCCATTACAACAAGCTTCCCTGATGGTGTCCACAGCTGTACGAATGCTGGTTCTTTTCTTGATGGGGGGAGGATAGGTTAGAGGACGCGTATCAGGGATGCAAGGGAAGAGGGTCACATGGAAAAACACTGACTTCAAAAATCTGCTATAGTGTCAATAACATTAAATAGGAATAAAATCTTGTAACTGTAGACGCGCACGACAATAACATCCACATGACAGCAGAGCCAAGACTCTATAAATATGTCTGCCTGGTGTTCTAGGGCGGCACTCTCGACCCATCACACCAGCCAGGAGTGGTAAATGCCAGATAGGGTGTCTCGGCCGCAATGAAAAGGGGCCAGTGTGAAACATGCTGGCTCAGCCAGGGCCAGGGAAGAAGGAAGAAAGAGCAGCCATAAGTCAGATATTGACTTCAGGCTCCTGTCCCTTTCTCTCCAATGTCCCAAATAGCTTTTCATTTAGTAATAAAACCACACAGACCTTACCCAGGCCCAGACGTGGACAGGGCAGTTGCACCACTGTTGTCAATCAGTTAACTGCTGCCTCGAGCAGGACTCACACTGGGTTAGTCAGTGACATGTGAGGATAACGGTGCCCCTTAGTCAAAAGGTCTCACAGGCACAGACCCAGGTCAAATAAAAAGGAAGCAGGTTGCCAGGTGCAGTGGCTCACACCTGTAATCCCAGCACTATGGGAGGCAGAGTCAAGAGGATTGCCTGAGCCCAGGGGTTTGAGCCCAGCCTGGGCAACCTGGCGAGACCTCATCTCTACAATAAATAAATTTAAAAAAATTAGTCCAGCTACTTGGAAGGCTGAGATGGAAAAATTCCCTGAGCCCAGCATGTCAAGGCTGCAGTGGCCGTGAGTGTGCCATTTTACTCCAGCCTGGGCAACAGAGTGAGATGCTGACTCAAAAAAAGAAAGAAAGGAAAGAATCAGGTCCAGGGGCTTCCTGGACATGGCTCGTGGGAAAGTCAGTCCTGGATGGTGGGAGGGGACTGAAAGCAAGGAATCGCTGTTCAAACACCCACTCCCACAGGAGGATTTGAATTTCAAGTTCAGTAACTCTGGCCGGCAATGAATGCTCTCAAAGAGCAAAGGGTCAAGGGCTTAAATAAGGAGAAAGGCGAGACACCATATTAGACATAATCACCACTCACAACAGAAAAGCTATTTGCAATCTGTCTTAGCTCTGGGGTGCAGAATGTAAATGTAGATATACAAACATATATTTTACTTCTTGTTACCCAGCAAGGAACTACAGATACATGCCTCACTGCGGCCAGGCCACAGGGCGCAGTGAGGGCTATACTGTGGCCTGGGAGTCCTCGTCTGAATTCCGGCCATTTTCGCTCTTTCTGAGGCCTTTCCATGTGTAGCCCACAAAGGTAGGGCTGATGGGTAGGTAGCTGAAGCATCTGTATTTTTTAATAATGTTCATGCCAAATGGCAAATTGTAGGATTCCATGCCATCGAGTGACTTGTTTCCTTTGCCCACACCCTTCTTCCATTTTCTGATTCCTCTTTCCTCTGGAGTACCTGTCACACACACCCCAAAACAAAATACAGAATGCTTAGTTGGACAGTCCTACCAAGAATGAGACTGCTGTTCCATATAGATAAGCTGTCCCCTAGCTTAGACCTGCCGGATGAGACCTGACAGGCTGAAGGTGCTCAGCTATCTAGGTGCCCAAACCAGAAGCCTAAGAACCCCTAGACCCTCCCTGGCCCTCATTCAGGGAATCTCCTGGTAGCTTTAGCTGCTCTGTCCTTCCACATGACCTATATTCTCTGTTTTCACTGTTGTGGTCTGGCCCAGGTCCTGTTATCACCTTCCAGGGTAAATCTATTGGTCTCACTGGTTATTCAGTCTTTCAGCTCACCACCTTCTCCCTCAAATCTGTCCTCAGAAGCTATGCAAAAAAATATTCTCTAAACTGCAAATCCAAGCTTGCAAAATGGGGTTTGGAGTCTTTATTATACCATACAATGCCCTCATCAACTGGTCACTGCACATTCGTCCCATCTATGCAATTTTATTCTTTGTGCTCCGTTTCCGTGTGTCTGGGGAAGTGGCAGTGGGGTTGCACACACAGTGTACTTGTCAAGCTCCTGTGGGGAAGAACCCCCGGGTGTAAACCCTGGCTACTTGGTACCCCGACCAATGAGTCATGGAAAAAGATCTGAGCATGCAGGGCTCAGCTACTCCTGGACTCCTTTTCCCAAATCTTCCCAGTACAGAGGAGCATGGGATACCTCACAAAATGGTTTTTGGCCCAAGCCTGGGGGGTGAGCTGGAGCCTAGGGTACAGTATTTAGGAAGCTGTGATTTTTTTTTTTTACATCTAAACTATGCCTTCCTGTCAGTGATAGCGTTGGTAACAAAGCTGACTTTAATTTCCACTGACCTGACTCCTGTGCCCCTCCTGCAATTCGTTCTGGCTTAGGAGAGGAAGAGGGTGCTGGTGACTGACCCTCTTAGATCTAGCCCTTTCCACCTATTCATGCGTGACTCCTTCTGCCTGGTGTGTCCATCCCTGGTTTCCCCAGCAACCTCTGGATTGAGGCTTTTTAGAGGTGGGTTGTTTTAAGGGGAAACTCAATAAAACCTTCAAGTCCAAGAATAAGCATCACCTTTCCTTGAAGGCCAAGAAATCTACCAGCGTGTTCACAGCAGCTGCCTCCAGAGCAGGACCCACGTCACATCCTCACCAGTCACCAGTGCTCGGCAAACAATGCACCAGAAACGGGATCACAGGTGCTGGGCAGACAGCTGCCTCCAGATGTCTCTCAACACTGGTGCTGGTCCTACTGATCTCGGCCTGTGCCCACTGTCCTTCATTGTCTTTGGTCTTTGGAACTTAGGAACGAGTCTTTTAAAGGAAAGCCTTCCCAGGTAGAAGAAGTGCCACAGGCCATGCCCAGCTGGCTCAGAGGAGTGTGCGAACAAGCTGATGCAACCGCACTGCAGGCCCCGGCAACAGGCTGCCTATGGAGGAAGAAGTCCATCCCACTGCCACCCACCACACTCAGGGAGCTCACCTGCTGTCTCCTAACAGTCACTCAGCAGGAAAACCAAAAATCAATCCGTTTTTAGCAAAAAAACAAACAAACAAAACTTCATACGTGGAGACTGGGAGGGTTGTCTTAATCTCTTCAACATCATCAAAGACAGTTTTAACATGTGATGGCTTTGAACTGACTTACTCTTCTTGTTTCCCATTTCCATTTGGCAAAAAAGTAGCTCATATATGTAAAAAAGCATGTTGAAACGTATCACATACCTGGGATTGTGTTATCCAAAATAAAAGCCACACAGCCTCCTACAAACATGGCAGTTGTGAGAAGGACGTTCAACACTTGATCAATTCCAGTTATCCCTGGAAACACAACAAGCCATCAGGGTCACTGGCATAGTCACGACTGGCCTGCACTTAAGTCAGACAGAACAAGGAAGGAACAATGTTGTAGGCAGGACTCTGTCAGTTCAGTGTAGTGCAGGAAAGTATAAATTTCTCAATGATGCAGTGTAGATTATCTTTTGCCAATAATGTTTAAACTACTATGACTATTTTCAAGAATAATCCAAAGGTATTTCCATAAGCAAAGTTCCTAACAGTGGCCAGGAGTTGATGACTCATGCCTGTAGTCCCAGGTGCCTGAAAGCTAAGGTGGGAGGACTGCTTAAACCCAGGAGTTTGAGGTTGCAGTGAGCTATTAACACGCCACTGCACTCCAGCCTGGGCAACAGAGCAAGACTCCCTCTAAAAAAATAAAATGGCCACCAAGTGTTGTGATGAAGTGATGTCTAGTGCTCCTGAGTACAAGAAGTTTGTGCTGTGTTTTAGGTAACAGTCATCCAGGGCCAGGTGTAGTGGTTCAAGCCTGTATTCCCAGCATTTTAGGAGGTCAAGGTGAGGGGATTGCCTGAGCCCACAGGTTCAAGAACAGCCTGGGCAACTTGGTGAAACCTCATCTCTACAATAAATAAAAAAAATTAGCCAGGTGTGGTAGCGCACGCCTGTAGTTCCGGCTACTTGGAAGGCTGAGGCAGAAGGATCGCTGGAGTCCAGCAGGTTGATGCCGGGGTGGCCGTGAGTGTGCCACTGCACTCCATCCAGCCTGGGCGACAGAGTGAGACTCCAACTCAAAAAAATAAATAAATACAAATTAAAGTATAATCGTGAATGGAAAGTAGCTATAATCCCAGTAGAAAAACGTGTGTTTCAAAGGTTGAATTTCAAGAAATTATATATCATAATGTAGCATCAGTCTGAGAAATCGAAAGGTTTCTATCTAAAGACAGAGTCCCAAAGGAGAGGATCCCAGTTAAAAAACAGACCTCAGCATCCCAATCAGTTATGTGGACATGCCAACTGCTGCCAAATGAGATTCTAAAGAGATACGTGAAGGAACTTTCACCAAAACAATCCCTGAAGTTCTTAGACCCTATCCATGCATGGTAAAAAGCTGCCTGTGACCTGGCAGCTGTGGTTCCAGCTCCCCCACAAGATGCAAGGCCTCTTTTACCTGTGACCAGAGGATTCTGTCTGAGGTAACTAGGAAGGACGAGCCCAAAGAAGATGGAAAATCCAAGCACAAAAAGGTTCCGGGAAGAATTTAAGTCAATGAATTGCAGGTTGGAGAGGCCAACAGCTGTGATCATTCCTGGAGAGAAAAACGCCAAAGTACAACATGGATGTTGAAAGCAAGCTCCATAGCCCTTTCTCTGCCTAGCAAAAACAAACAAGTCCAATGCAGTGACAGGAAGGGAAGGATGGAGTCAGAATGTGGCCGTCCTGGCCACTGATCCAAATAACCCTCCATCTAAGCACTGTCTGGGTACAGACAGGCGCACAAACACTGCATGTTTTCTTTAGATCACGTAGCAAACTAAGGACAAGTGTTCCTTCTCTATGTAAACATTTCGATTAAATTGGGAAACCCACCCAAATTATCTGGTGCGTGTCTCTGATGACTACAAATGAATGGCACAGAGATCAAACCCATTAAAAACAGTCTGTTTTAAATGGCCCATACAGAGGGGGAGGTATTTGAGTTAAATCAGTTGGAAATACTTAGGAGACTAAATTTGATACAAACTTTTGTAGCCTAACTATTTTTATTGTTGGCTCTATCTTTAACACAAATTCAACTCAGAGTGATGTAAGTTTTTATTTTTTGAAAACATATTCTTTTGTTTTTTAAAACAGAAATGTATCGTCACCTTCTTACTGAAGGTAGTCATCAAAAACACACCATGATCCTGTTAAAAAGGAACCAACGTGAAGAAAGGAGTCAAAGAGGAGGGGAGTTTTACCGAAAAGCGTGCAGAAGAGGGCTCCGAGCACAGGGTCTGGGACAGAAGCGAAGAGGGCGCTGAACTTTCCAACCATGCCTAGGGCCAGCATGAGGGCTGCCCCACACTGGATCACCCGGCGGCTGCCAACCTGGGGACACAGAGAGATGGGGGGCTCACCTGCTGACCCAGGGCCTGGAGCAATGTGAGCAAATGTGACGGAGTCTTCAGGCAAAACTTGGAGTACTCTAAACGTTCCCTTATGGGGTAGACCTTATTACATACTCACTACAGATACTATGAAGGCACTAGAGTCATGATTCCTATGGTCTTTCCCTACCCCTCCTCAGCTGACTCTCCTGCCTCCTCACCTTAACTGCGGGTGGCCCTGAGATCACCCTTTGCTTCTCCATGCCCTGGGGGATGCCCCCTGTGCCCAAGTCCCAGCCCTTCAATGCCCTCACAGGTCAACAGCAGGGACAACCTGCTGTGTCCCAGTTGCAAAGGTTACGCTTCACCCTGCCTCTCCCTGGGCTTCCGGCACCATGGCTCACCAACAGGACCCTCCCCAAAGCCCATCAGCCTCAGCTCCATCTTCCCCAAACTCTAAATCAGACCAAACCCCCGAACAGCTCAGGAACCTCCCCTCCTCATGGCATCCTGCCCGTGAGAGGTGGCACAGCACCAGGACCAAAGGGTGAGGACTTGGAGCCCAGCTGCTGGATTGACTCCTCGCCCTGCCTCTGTGACTATGCAAGACACTTAGCCTCTTGAGGTCTCAGAAGCCTTATCTCCATCACTGACAAGTCGTTTTGAGGATTAAATGGGACATGCATAAAATAGTTTGGGGGTAGCTGGCAAGCACTGAGAAATCTGAAAGCCTCTCGCCTGGGCCTGCTGCCTCTGGCCTTCCTGGTGACACTCATCTCTGCTGCCACAGGGCAACCTTTCTAATACTCGGATTTGAGAAGGTCAGCCCCCTGCTTTAATCCTCTGGTACTCACGAAATAACACCACTTTTTATGCTCTTCCCACCAAAGCCATGCTCGCCACCTGTCCCTCCTGCATCCCAGCCCTGGCCAGGCTAGGGGCTCACGCCTGCCCAAAGGCATATCAGCTCTGCCTGGGCCTACCTACGTGAATATCCTTCCTGGTGGCCCCCTCCCAGCCAGATCCCAGACACATCCTTTGAAACACTGTCCAAATGCTACCTCCTCTGAAAAGCCTTCCTGGATACCCGGACTTGTCCCCAACTCTGGGTTATCTGTAGCCCGATGTAGGACAACACTCACATGGCCTCATCCCCTCTGTTACACCCAATCTCTGGCACCCGGCAGCTCCTGTCCAGCCTGCTATCACCCAGACAGTGGGAGGTGGAGCTGGCATCTGGCTCAAGAAGTCTGCACTGCTGGCCCAGGCTCCATGCTGCGTCTTCCAGGAAAACACCCTGAGGATGTAAACTGGATAAAGGAGGTTCTAGAAATATTTGGGGAACTGTCCACAGGGCTTTACATATGATCTATGATGAGAAAATAGCTACTTCAACTTAAATTAAGTAAAATGAAGGCCAGGTGTGGTAGCTCATGCCTGTAATCCCAGCACTTTGAGAGGCTGAGGCGGGAGGATTGCTTGAGTCCAGGGGTTCAAGACCAGCCTAGGTAACATAGTGGGACCTCGCCTCTACAAAAAGTGCTTAAAAAAAATATTAGCCAGGTGTGGTGGCACATACCTGTAGTCCCAGGTACTCGGGAAGCGAGGTTGAAGGACTCTGTCTCCCAACCCCAGGAGATAGAGTGAGACCTCTTACTCACATAAATACATGCATGCATACATACATAAAATGAAATGAAATGAGAGGAAATGTTAAATGCACTTTCTCACATGCACTGACCACATGTCAAGTGCTCACTAGCCACATGTGGCTAGTGTGGCCATGTGGAGCAACACATGTGTGGGATGTGCTGACTGCTGCCCAGAATCTCATAGGACCCCAGGGTCAGTTGGTGAGGCTTCAGAGCCTGATCTTCTACTGTGTACATAAGAGTTAGCCGTCCAGTCAGACTGTCACTGCCTAGCTGGACTGCTCTACCCCACAGATGGCAGGGGAGCTATGGAGAAGGTCACTTAAGCCTTTGTGCTTGGCTGCTACCACATGGTAAGGAAGGTTTTCATTTATAAATGGTTCCATTTTCACCAAACATTTTGTCTATAAGCCCTGGAAGTTAGGTGATTACCACTTAATGTTAGAGTGGTATCGGTGAATATAGAGATAAGTATGTCTCTATAAGCTTGTGACCTAGTAATTGCACTGTTATACTGTTCCACTGTGTGGGAGCCCAGCATCAGAGAAGAGAAAATATGGAGAATTGAGAAGGGCTGACCTTGAGGGGTAAGAATTCATGGAGCAAGAGTATCCAGGCAGACGGAACAATCTATGCAAAGATTCTCAGCAGGGTCAGGTAGATCTGTGAGATAGGAGGTGGGAGGGGCCAGGCTGGCTCCAGGGATGCTGAGACTAAATCTTACATTAACACCAGGCCTACAAGACCAATCTACCTTCTGTTCAACAAATACCAACGGAGTGCCTTTTATATGCTTTTGCTTTAAACACCAGAGACACAGCCCTAAAATCCCTGCCCTCCTGGTGCTTAGCAACTCAGGCCCTTTGTGTCCCCTCTCCTGGGGTGCATTCCCTGGAATCTCCTCTGCACCTCCTGCCTGAACTGTGGCTCTGCCTCTAGGACTTTCGAAAAATAGATGCCGAATTTCTGGTGATCCAAAGTCTTCAACAGCGATGTGGAATGCAGCAAAGAGAAACCACCTCGCTGGACACCACCAAAGCCAGGGAGACAGTACTTATTCTGTCCCTAGAAATAAACGAATGACTAAACAGCTACAGTGATGACACCCATAGTTTACTGTGTACCTGCTACAGGCCAGGTCTGCTACAGGCCTTTGCTACAATAGCCTGCAAGCTTACTTTATAGAAAAAGGGCACAGAGACCCTTGTTCTGTGAGTTCAGAGGCAGTTGAACTTGTCACACTGCAACAAAGTGACGGAGCCAGGGCTGAAATCCAAAGCAGTCACGTCACCTTTCCCCCACGTCATGCTGCCCCTAACTACAGGACAGATGTTGGAACACACTCAGCAGAGAAGTCTCACACATGAAATCCATCTCCTTAGAACTTCAGAACACACTGCGGGGTAGGTAACCACTTCTCTTGATCAATTAGGTCAGAAATTCCATGTACAGAGAATGCAATTACTGAAGAAAGGATAGCAAATGTTAGAGGCACCAGGAAAGGGAGGCAGATTCTCTGGAAGAGATGCAGCTCAATCTTTTAAAAAATTGGTATAAGCCGGGCTCGGTGGCTCAGCCTGTAATCCCAGCACTTTGGGAGGCTGAGGTGAGTGGATTGCCTGAGCCCACGGGTTCGAGACCTGCCTGGGCAACTTGGGGAGACCTCATCTCTACAATAAATCAAAAAATGAAGCTTGGGGCTCAGCCTGTAATCCCGCGCCTTTGGGAGGCTGAGGTGAGTGGATTGCCTGAGCCCGCGGGTTTGAGACCTGCCTGGGCAGGTGAGACCTCATCTCTACAATAAATCAAAAAATTAGCCGGGTGTGGTAGTGCGCACCTGTAATTCTGGCTACTCGGAAGGCTGAGAAGGAAGGATTGGCGGAGCCCAGCAGGTCGAGGCTGCGGTGCCGGGAGCAGCCACTGCACTCCAGTCTGGGCAACAGAGTGAGACTCCAACTCAAAAAAAAAAAAATGAGCCGGGCGTGGTAGCGCGCACCTGTAGTTCCAGCTACTTGGAAGGCTGAGGCGGAAGGATCGCCGGAGCCCACTGGGTCGAGGCTGCGGTGGCCGGGAGCAGCCATTGCACTCTAGTCTGGGTGACAGAGTGAGACTCCAACTCAAAAAAAAAAAAAATTGGTATAAATCCTTGTTCTATGTGCCCTGGAAGTTTGGTACAGTGGCCCAGACCAGTGTTTCGCAATAGAACTTTTTACAATAATGGAAATGTTATTTGTCTGTGCTGCCCATTGGCAGTCATTAAGTCACATGTGACTGCTCGGTCCTTGAAATGTGGCTACTTCCACTGGGACACACTGGCTCACACTTATAATCTTAGCAATTTGGGAGGCTGAGGTGGGAGGACTGCTTGAGCCCAGGAGTTCAAGACCAGTCTTGGCAACGCAGTGAGACTTCGTCTCTACAAAAAAAATTAGCTGGGCATACTTGTAGTCCCAGCTACTTGGGAGGCTGAGGCGGAAGGATCACCTGAGCCCAGGAGATTGAGGCTGTAGTGAGCCATGATTATGCCACCATACTCCAGCCCAGGTAACAGAGTGAGATCCCCAACCAAAAAAACACAAAAAAACAAAAGCAGCAACAACACACACACACACATAAAAACACAAAACAAACAAACAAGCAAAAAACAGACTCAAACTGAAACAGCCATCTGTGGCTACTGACTACTGTATTGGACAGCAGAGACCTAGGTCTGGAACCACAGGATTTCAGGGCTGAGTTCTACTCAGACAAAAGACTTGTCCCGAATGCTTTGACTGATGAAGGGCAGGACACAGCCCAGAACCCAGACCTCCCTTCTCCCAGGCGGAGGTCTCCCCATCAGTTGCATGGCTCAGGCCACAGAGAAATAGCTGCTGCAAGCTGTACTTCCCCAGTCCAAGACAGCTGTGTGGATGGCCTTGATTATATCATCTATCTTGTGGAATCAGGTCTCATGATTCAGGCTAATGCAAATCCAATTCCAGGGCTGCCACAGTCCCTGATTGGATGCCGCTGTGTCTCAAGGGAGGGACGCCAGTGGTGGGTCCAAAGCGTTGTAGAGGAAACATCAACTAGCTCATTAAAAAAGGCTGCCGGCCAGGCTTGGTGGCTTAACCTGTAATCCCAGCATTTTGGGAGGCTGAGGCGAGTGGACTGCCTGAGCCCGCGGGTTCAAGACCCACCTGGGCAACTTGGATAGACCCCGTCTCTACAATAAATAAATAAAAAATTGGCTGGGCGTGGTAGCGCACGCCTGTAGGTCCAGCTACTTGGAAGGCTGAGGCGGAAGGATCGCCGGAGACCAGCAGGTTGAGGCTGCAGTGGCAGGGAGCAGGCCGCTGCACTCCAGTCTGGGCAACAGAGTGAGATGCCAACTCAAAAAAAAAGCTGCCAAGGTAAGATGACTATTCCCCAAACAACCTTGTCATGTTACAGGATGATATGTTTTAAAGGGGTGCAGAAGGAAAGCTTGTTAAATGGTTTTTCCCTAAGAGTCCCTTCACCTACAACAATTTCACTACTCTAGTTCCCAAGTGTCCTTGGATGGGTTCCAGGACCACCAGCCCCCTCTCTCAGACACCAACATTCTCAGCTGCTCAAGTCCCTGATATAAACTGGTACAGTATTTGCATACAACCTACATCCATCCTCTCCTGTATGTTAAATCATCTCTGCTACTTATGATACTTAATACAATGTAACTGCTCTGTAAACAGTTGCCATACAGTATTGTTTACAAGATAATGACAAGGAAAAAAGAGTCTGTAAGTGTTCAGTAGAAATAATTTTTTTAAGAATATTTTTTATCTGAAGTTGGTATAAACCATGGATGCGGAACCCACAGCTACAGAAATCGTGAATACATAAGGCTGACAGTCTTACTCGGGATTAGTCACATGCCTACGGGCTCACAGCAGCACACTGGCTAGAAAGTGGCATGGCTGGAGCTATCTCCCTATGTCCAGCACCTGTTTCTTACCGTGGGCAATGAGGGGGACCAGGGATGTTTCTAGAGGAAGCGCCCCTCAGATGGCCTTCCCTCGCATGCCCCTTGCCAAAAGCAACAGGTAGATGGGGCCATATGCACATGTGAAGCTGAGGCCTGGCATGGCCCTGCCAATATAGGGAAGCAACAAACAGTGGCAGGCATGCGCGTGCGGGCATGTGCCACTCCCTCTCAACTGGATTTGCAAGCAAGATGAATCAAACTTAATTATTTGGTGTTTGGTTTCTTTTTATCTGGTTATAGAATCTTACATGGCATGGGGGTTCTTTGGAAATCCACCCACTCATTCCCAATTTTACAGAGGCCAAACAGTTCTAGAAGGCTTCTGGGCTCACCCCCAAGTTCTCAGGTGAGGGAGACCTGTGACTCACACAGGCCATGGAGGATGTGAACCAGTTATAACAGTCTCCAGTTGCACAACACACAGGGTAGGTGGTGGGTGAAGCTGCCTCCTACCTTAGTACCCTAGGGGAAGCAGTTACTCTTTGGCCTAAGTCAGGGACAATAAAGTTTATAGAAATATAAAATGGAACATAAAGTAATAAAGTTGAAAACCTGGGAGCAGGCTCCTTCTTATGGAAGGTGAATTTTGGGACAAGGAGGCCCCAGAATTATGTGCCTGCGTGTGGGGGGTGGGGGGATGGGAGGGGAGGCCAGTGGGTAGGGCTCTGGGTCTCCACCCTGCTTCCACCTTAGTGACCCACTGTGGCCTGATGTGGCTCCATATCAGATTTTATTTGAAAGAGAAGGATCTTGCTGCTAAAGATTGGAAAACTGTGTGAATTCTTTAACGTAAGCCTGGTTTTTTTCCTGGAGTGGTATCATCTCTCATCCAAAACCAGGGACACCTCTTGGTTGGTCTCCCCTTTCTATCTCCTCCCCCATACGGCATGGCCTATTGTCATCACAGCAGTCAAAGTGATCCTTTAATTTTTAAAAAAATCAGATCAAGCTGCCCCCTGTGGCATCCTTCCACTCAGAGTCTATGGCTGTCTGCAGGACTGATGTGACCTGGTCCTTGGGTACCAGGCAGACCTCACCTGCTGTCACTCGCCGTCTTGCTCCTGCCTCCTGGCCTCTACTGACTTGCCACTCCCAGGATCCGGCTCTGCACCGGCTACATCCTGGCCTGGAATGCTCTTCCCCAGGTGGCCTGCAGGATTCATCCCTTCTACCCTGCAGACCCTTGTTCAAGGTTACCTGACCATCCTATTTAGCATGTAATTGTTCTCTTCCCACCACTACCTGGCCCCAAGTTTCCCTTTAGTACTTATCACTGGCTGACATGCTATATCACTTACTGACTTGGTATACTTACTGTTGACAGTCTACCCTTGCTAGAATGTAAACTCCATTTTTTTATTCACTGATGCACTCCAAGTCCCTAGAACAGTATCCTGGCACAGAGCTGCTGCTTAGTAAGTATCTACAGACTGCATGAAGAAATGATAAGCACCCGAGTCCCTCCCTACCCAGGCCAGACACGGGAGGGTAGGCCTCCAAACAGGTGTTCTCAAAACTCAAAGGGGAAAAAAAAAGGAGATGGGTGAGGAAAAAAAGGAGATGGGTGAGAAGAGGGAGGGCGCTTCCTGTTGAAACACGCAGTGGTCAGACCAATCAATAAAACAGATGAACATATAGAGGTCCAACTATTTAGTTAGAAAAATATTTGTACCTTCGTAATTCCCAAAACTCCAATGTTGGGACTGGATGAAGTAGAGCCATTCCCAGTACCAAATATGCCATCGAGAACACAGGAGAGGCCCTCCACGAAAATTCCCCTAAAATGTGAAGGAAAAGAGGAGAGAAAAACATTCATTCAATGATGAACCAGCCTCTAAACACATGCAACCCAAATGGTATGGTCCACGGACCTGCAGTGTCATCGACCCCCGGGGAGGGGGAGGGAGAAGGGGGTTAGAATGCAGAATCTGAATGCTGAAGCAGAACCTGCATTTCAACGGAATTCCCCATGCTCATTCCATTTTGGGGAGCATCCCTCTACATCACACATTAGACACAGGTGTTTTAAATCAAAATGAAAACAAAGGATTTCAGCCAGAAGATATAGCCATTTGTTGGGCTATAAGACAAACACGGGCTGTCCACTAAAACATGTATCTGATCCATTACTATTAAAATCCAGTTATCAGCAAAGATATGTTTTGTAATTCTGTAAACACTGATTAACTTTTAAACATCTAGATATGTTGGTATCTAATCACGTGCAGCAGCTCAGTTAGAGGAAGATGTCAAAATCAGGTCTGAAAACCACTAACAGACCCAAGGCAAGATATGCCAAAAACCAGCCCATTGAGCTCATCACACACAAGCACTTTTGAAGGGGAAGCAGCTGGCTGGAGAACGGGGTGATCTGGGCTATTTTCTTTCCTTTGAGTCGATGTCTGTTGCTTAGCCTTGACATTCTGGGATCAGGCAATCCTTCCACCTCAGCTTTCCAAGTGGCTAGAACTACAGGTGTGCACCACCACGCCTGGCTAATTTTTTTTTATTTTTGTAGAGACAAGTTCTCACTATGTTGCCTAGCCTAGCCTGGTCTTGAACTCCTGGGCTCAAGCAATCCTCCTGTCTCGGCCTCCCAAAGTTGCTGGGATTACAGGTGTGAACCACCACACCAGGCTGGCTATTTTCTTTCTTTGCAGCGTCCCCAGGGTCAGTTCCCTGGCTACTTCCAGAAGATAAAGACAAAGTGTTTTGAGAACATAAACCCCACAGCTCATCGGCCTCTAGACCCTCTAGACTCTGTTCATTCCTGCTTGCCGTTCCCTATTTATTTATAAGAGCTGTAACTATGAATACACCGACCCTTAGGAACCATTGGAATGCACCTATTCGACAAACTGGGAACAGTCACTGTCTGCTAAGGTTTCCGCTACAGTGCAAGAAGACAGTATCCCTGTGCTTTCTGGTGGCAGCCAAGATTAAACGGGGGAAGTCAAGGGAAAATAGGTCACTTTTGCAACTCAGAAATAACCCTGAATAACTGGATGCAGTAGCACACGCCTCTCCTCCCAGCTACTCAGGAGGCTGAAGCAGCAAGATACCTTTAGCCCAGGAGTTCAAGGCCGCAGTAAGCTATGATTGCCCTGAATAGCCACTGCACTACAGCCTGGGCAACACACAGCAAAACTTTAACTCTTATGAAATGAAAGAAAGAAAAAAAAACCTGTTTACAAATAAAGAATTTTACTCCAAATAATCTAAAATCCGAGTTTACATGGAAAAAAAAAGAATAGTTGGGAAAATAAGACAACAGAAAATCAAAGTAGACATATACATACATACAGATCTGTGTGTTTGTGTGTGTGTACACATTTTAAGCAATGTTATCTATGTATTACTTTTAGTTTGCCATATCAGAAGTGTCTGAATGCTGATGGCAACCACTTTGAGCACCGCTTGTAATAACAGAAGTCAAACATGACTTGTATTCATACTTCGTTATTGGGATATATTAAATATTACAATTTAAATATAGTTCCTTCCTTCCTTAAAATGTGTATACATTTTTGTGGCATCCTCCGTAAATGACACAAAACCAGGTGAAGAACCAGGGCAGTGCCTGGCGTTTGTTTTGGTGAGTTTAAGGTTTAAAGTGTTCTTGCAGAAGGTGTCTTATTTGATTGTCACTACAAGTAGTAAGGAAGGGTAGGAATTCTGTTCTGTGTGATGGAAGAGTGAACAATGGTAGTGATGTGTCCAAAGGCAAACAGTCCCTCAAGAGCCCTGCTGCTTTGCTGTGTTCACACTTAAGTTCTTTGTTGGTCTCAAATGTAGTCCAAGTCTCAGATCAAAGGAACAAGGTGCCGGGCCAATGAAGAACTCATCTTCTCAGGAACATACCTGTTTATTGCGTGGATGGGAGGTGGCGGGGCACAGGACAGCCGTGCACAGGCGTAGTAGTCGCCGATAGACTCGATGATGCTGGCCACGACTGCGCTGAGCATACCGATGACGCCAGCCGCAGACACGGTGGGCAGTCCCCACTGAACTGCGGAGGGAAAACAACTGTGAACGCTCCTAGAGGGGTGGGCAAATGTTACCAGGACCAGTTACTACGAGTCGTTCTGAACATAGAAGGACTCTACAAGACCCACTCGGATTTTGAAGCCTGTACAAACTGCTTATTTTTAAACTAATCATCAATGCACCAGATGCCTGGGAACAGTCACTGAGTCAGATGGGAGCCATCACAAGAAGCGATCTGCTCTGCATCTTAACTGAAAAGAAGAAATCATCTGGCTGGGAGAGACAGATGCTTCTCTTCTTGCTTCAGGGTCATGCTCAGTAGCTACTGAGTAACAACGTGGCCTGCTGTGTTGGGACAGGAATTTGTATGAGAGGAATTGGTACAATCTGCTGTAAAGACAGTGGTACAAAATAATGGCGATCTTGCCCAGGAGATGGCATCAAATGAAAAATCAGTGGAAAATCACCAGCTAAGTGTAAATTCCCATAAAGCATCACAAGATATGGACAACCCTTCTCTACGATAATGCTGGAAGCTTATTTTTAAAGTAAATCATAAGTCATGTTATAGGAAACTAAATAGTTGTATTTAAGAAAGCAAAGAGAGGTCCCATTGTGGTTTCGTTTTGAATATCTGCATTTACTTAATCCTTCATGAGATTATTTTTTCTTTAAGTCTATCTATTTGGAATTGGAAGCCATACATCTTACTTAATAAAAATAGCAAGGTTAGTTAGGTCAGTGTTAGAAGAAATTGACTTTGATCAAGTAGCCAGCCCTTCTTCCTGGGAAGCAGGAGTTATATATAACACACCCACTATGTCTAAAGCACAATAGGAAAGAACGATGGATGAAACATGGCTTCTCATGTGGGAGTCAACAATGTAGCCCAGGGAACAGGATGCTCCAACAGATATGGAGGGAGTGTAACGGTTCGACTTCAAAAGAAGTCAAGCCATGCTGAGTCACAAAGAGCCCACTGAGGAAGTCAGGAAAGGGCAAAGTCAGCCCCGATCAGGGGCGGGTCTGAGGAGGAGGCGGGAATGGAGGTGTCCCCAGAGGGTGGGTGGGTTGGGAGAGGGGGAGATGAAAGGATAGGGCGTTGAGGGGCAGGAAGCGGAGTGCTCCTACAGGTAGGAGGGTGGGGGGCAAGTTTGAGAAGGGATCCATAAACTGCCTAAGCCACCTAGAGGGGCTTGGCCTTTGTGTCAGGTAACAGTGAGCAACCACGGGTTTGGGAAGAGAAAGATGACCTAAAGTAAGATGTGCAGAACAGGCCTGAAGTATGTTGGAGCCTGCCTGTGGTTCATTCTAGAGGCCACAGAGGCCACCCCTGGTCAGAGGTGCAAGTACACAGGCCCAGTCACAGGGTACGCTCTTTGCCCACCAGCAACACGTGTGGCCAGCATCTCATCTCCATGCTCAGAACGGATTTCCCCCATTACAGGGCTTCTTGACCAAGCAGCAGTTTTCTTTTTCTTTTTTTGAGCTGGGGGTCTCACTCTGTTGCCCAGGAGAGCAGTGGCATGATCACGGCTCATTGCCGCCTTGACCTCCAGGACTCAGGCGTTCCTTCTGCTTCAGCCTCCCCAGTAGCTGGGACTCAAGCACGAGCCACCATGTCAGGCTAATTTTTTGATACTTTGTAGAGACAAGATCTCGTTAGGCTAGTCTCAAACAATCCTCTTGCCTTGGCCTCCCAAAATGCTAGGATTACAGGTGTGAGCCAATCTGCCTGGCCAGTTTGCTTATTTCTAAAATATCTTTTATACTGTTACCTTGTGACTGTTGTAGCATTGTAGTTTCACTTTAGTATCTTGATTTTGAAGGAGAATTTTTATTTTGATCTTTTTTCCTTTTATACATTTATTTTTAAAACCTTGTTGGCGTCCAGCCCTCTATTGTAAATCTGTTATTTCATGTCTCCTTTTACCTGGAATCTTTTGTTTATTTTATTTATTTATTTTTTGAGGGCCAAAGTCTTACCCTGTCACCCAAGCTGGAATGCAGTGGCATGATCATGGCTCACCACAGCCTTGACCTCCTGGGCTCAGGCAGTCCTTCTGCCTCGGCCTCCTGCGTAGCTAGGACTACAGGTGCACGCCACCATGCCCAGCTATATTTTTTTACTTTTTATAGAGATGAGGTCTCATTATGTTGCCCAGGCTGGTCTCAAACTCCTGGGCTCAAGTGATCCTCCTGCCTCAGCCTCCCAAAGTATGGGGATTCTAGGCATGAGCTACCACGCCATGTCTCTTTTGTTTATTTTGGTACTTTACAGCCAAATTTCTCAACCTCAGCATTGTTGACATTTTGGATCAGAAATCTGTATATCAACAATTAATCCAGGTAATTATTAGCATACTAAAGAAAAAACCACTGCTCTAAGTATTTGAAAGCCTGTCTCCAGATTATGCCAAATCACTGGAGAGCACCTAGGACTACACCTCTGGAGTGGCTTTTCATTTAGTGAGGAGCCTTACACACTCATGACTGGGTATCTGTCTACGATGTTACACCTTCTCATGGGCCGCAAGAAGCCCCTGAGGGAAATCCCTCTGGCATCAACATGCAAACATCTGCTTCAACACACGAACATCTGCTTCTCCTAGACAGTCCAACCTGTGTTCCTACTGGCATTCACCTTGGGAGCCACCTGCACAGGAAGAGGGGCACCATGCATGCACCCTGGGGCCTTGCTCTAACCTGCTGCACCGTGTTTCACTAAGTAAGTTTTTATTGATGGGTTTCACTATGCTGCCCAGGGTGGTCTCAGACTTCTGGCTTCAAATTATCCTCCTATCTCAGCCTCCCAAAGTATTGGGGTTACAGGAGTAAGCCACTACACCCAGTCTGATTTTTAATTTCATTTTATCTCAGATCATAGGTATGTTTATATACCATACACATTCTCTTTTAGAAAAAGAACATGTATATTTAAATTCACACTTGGGCCAAAGGATCTGATAAAAATGTTATTTTAGAAAGAAGATACTTTTTAAAGCTTTTATAAATTTATCAAGAACAAAAAGAACAATCGTTAGCATTGCCACCATTTAACACTCTCAAAGCTTATAATTCTTGTCTCCTCTTGCTTTTTCTCTTTATCATTACAAAATATGAAAATACGGTGGCTAAACCTGTGAATAAATTGGCTAAATCTGACTGAGCTAGTTCAGGCCCCAATTCTAATAAAAACCCCAATGCTAGGAATGGCCTCCACAATAAACAACCAAGCATATAACCACCACCATGAGGTTCATATAAGTCACTTTTGGGATGGGGTCTAGAAAGTTCTACCCAAGCATCTGGGTGATACCTCAGCTGGAAATCATATTTTCTTTCCCCCAATAGGTAACTAACACTCAAATTAAGATCCAGCTTCCGGCCATTTGTACTATCAAATTTCCTCTACAGCCATGAGTGAATTGAACCAATTACAGCTACCCATTAAGAGATTATATACATTCCATAATGCTTGAGTGGTTTGCTGCTAATTTTCAGGCCCCTCCCATTCAACCTTTTGGCAGCTCTGGTCCCAAGCAGCTCTATTTTTTTCATGTCTTTTAAAAAAAAAAAAAGGTGCCAATGACCAAAAGAGCAAGCAGGTGCCCTCAAATCCTGGCCACAAGAACCCCAACTGGCAAGAGATGCCTTGTCCAAGACTGCAGCCTAGTGTTGCCAATATAACCTACTGGTTAATCTGAGAAGGGAGCAGGCCAGTATCCGTGTGCAGATTATTGCCCTCTTGGAGACAGGGCCCCCCTTTTCTGCTGTGTAATCCTCTTATGACCAGAATGGTGAGACCTTTTGGAGACATCCTGGGACAAAGAAGGCTATTCTGCCAACTTCCAAACCCTCTCAATTGGACCCTCCCAGGCTCCTGATCCCTCTGGCTACCAGAATACTTACATGGGTATGGAACCTTAAACCATGGGGCCACCAGAAGTACACCCTGCCTGGCATCCGTACGAGCGTAGAAGCCATACTTTGTGCTGTCAGGGGGAAAGACGTCTGTCACCGTGAAGATGAAGCAGAGAAGCCAGGATACCAGGATGGCCAGGATGATCTGCAGTGGACAAGGGGAGGTTCTGTCAGGCCAGCAGGGCTCGTGGTTTTTGGCAAAACACACCCCTTCCCCCATCTGAATACCACACCTCAGAACCCACCACTGTCAGTAGTTAGAGGATCTACTCCTTGAATGGAATCGCACTGAGAGAGCAGTTTAATGCAGGTGAATTCACCCTTCCAACATCTGGTTAGCAAAATAAGGATGGATACTGTGCCTGCAGAAGCCACGTGGAGTCAAATCTCACTCAATCTCAAGGACAATGTTCTTTTTCTTCGGCACTGCTAAAAAGATACCCTCCCATTTCAAATCAGAACCTTCTACCGCTTCTAAATTTTAAGTACGTGACAATTTGGGCATTTGTATGCCCAAATGCCCAATGTCACTACACAGATGCAGTTCCCTCAGCAGGCTCTGCTTAAAACCCTTCCTTCTCAAAAATATTTACATATGAACCAAAGGCAATGTTGGAGGTAGGTGGAGAAGTCTGCTACTCACAGGGAACATCTTGAAAAGCTGTAACTTGTATGCAGTCCACCCTTTCTTGGATTTATAAATCGGGAGAGGAAATTTAACATTTCTGGCATATTGAGAAAACAGTAATACTAGGAAAATTGTCCTGAGGAGAGAAAGAGAATAAGCTAGATTAAATGCTGTTATGTCTGTGTTATAAAATAACATTCAATCAATGACAAAACTGACTACATGTGTTCAATTCATGTTCCTAGAAAGCTGCAAATCCTTGCAACTATTTGGGAACTCCTATCTTTTGGAACCACCATCTTGGGGAAGACGTGACAAGGAATCTACCTAGCATTTCTTGATACTGAAATGAAACTACTATGTAAATGCCTTTGTCTAACTTTTCCTAAGTAGAAAACCTGAAGAACATGCACGATAATGGGAAAATCTCACACTATGTAAGGGGAAAAGGTACCAAATCCAACATAACACACAATAAAATTACAACTAGCAATTCACTTCAGAGCAAACTCCTGTGAGTGCACGCAACCAGTAGAGGAGGCCAACACGCTTACAAGGATTGGCTTCAGGTGGTTACAGGATTTGTGACTGGCTTTTCCACTTTTCTGTATTTTCTGATTTGCTTACAATGAGAATGAAGACTTTTAAAAGAGCAAAAAGTAAAACTCACTATTTAAGAAACCCATATATAGTAGGATCCAGGATTAATAACACCCCAAGCAGTTTCTGTGTGCCACACATTGCGCTAATGTCTTCCTGTACATCATCTTAGCCTAGCGGGTTGCTTCTGTGGTTGACTCCCTTTTATAGAGAGACAAAGCCAGGGTCCAAGACCACACAGCTAGAGTCTATAGGGTGGTGGGGCTGGGGTCGAGCTCAACAGCCTGAGGTGAGTGCTTAACTACCACACAGGTCACAGGGCAGAGATGCTGAGCTGACAGGGATGCTGGGCTGGCTCTCTCCCCTGAGCCTCACAGTCCTGGCAGGGCTTTACTGAGCGTTACAGGAGGCAGAGACGGCAGTGACCTCCCTCGGCAGGACCTGAACCTTCCTCGTCCATCTGGTGGCAGGTGTGGGGTCGCTGCCCAGCCCCCTGGGAGAATTTACTCATCACTGAAAGCAACAATAAAGGTACACCACGGCAGGGCTCGGTGGCTCAGCCTGTAATCCCAGTACCTTGGGAGGCTGAGGCAAGTGAATTGCCTGAGCCCACGGGTTTGAGACTAGCCCGGGCAATTTGGCAAGACATCATCTCTACAATAAATAAAAAATTAGCCGGGCATGGTAGCATGCACCTGTAGTTCTGGTTGCTTGGAAGGCTGAGGTGAAAGGACTGCAGGAACCCAGCAGGTCAATGCTGGGGTAGTCGTGAGTGTGCCACTGCACTCTAGCCTGGGTGATGGAGGGAGACTACAACTCAAAAAAGAAAAAAAGAAAAAAAAAGGTACACTACCACGTGTCCAGGCCTCCATGTGTACTCACTCTTTCACTTACAGCCTGAAGTAGGGTTGGCAGGAAGGGTGGGTTCTTAGTCAAAGTTAAGCTTAATTGTTCCTGGGCACAGTTCCAATCGCTCAGATGGAATTATCAGCTCCATCGACAGCCAGTCAAGTGGGGCACCACTGTCACAGAGCTAATGAGGTGTGGAAGGCAACCTGACTAGAGAGCAGGCATATGCTGCCCTGCAGGTCTCCCTGCTTGCTCTGACGCTTTGGTGAACTGTGGTCCATCATGGTCTCTGCCAGTACCAGTTCAAGGTTGAAACACAAGGGGCCCAAGTTACTTCAATTCCTCTGGGATAGTGAAGTTTAACAAAAACAATAAGGGTTAAGACCAGCTTGGGCAACATAGTGGGACTTCATCTCTACAAAAAAATTTAAAAATTAGCTGGGAGTGGTGGTGTCCGCCTATAGTCCCAGCTACTTGGGAGACTGAGGTGGGGGAGGACTGCTTGAGTTCAGGAGGTAGAGGGTACAGTGAGCCATGATCCAGCCTGGGCAACAAAGTGAGACCCTCAATCAAAAATAACCCCAAAAACCAATATGGGAACAAGGAATACTAAAACTGGTGTATTTTAAACTTAGATATACATATAACTTTAACATTTGTATAAAATAGGTACTATTTATTTGTGTTTTTTTTTGTTTTTAGTCTCCCAGTGGGACCTCTAAACTGTTAGGTCAGACCTGCTGAGGGGTGTGATTTGGTGCTGTGCACAAGATGCAAATAATTGCACAGACGTTAGATTGGAAAATATAGCTTATTTTAAAAGTAAATTCGAGAGAGAGAGAGAGAGGAGAGTCACCTCCCCAAGATAGGGGAAGGGGCCAAAGCTAAGAAAACATGATGGCCATAGCACAAAGAGCCACATGGCCACACCAGAGTTTAACAAAGCAATGGTCTACTTATTTGTTCCAAAATGAATACTACATGATCCAAAGAAGCCCTAAGTCTACTATAGTTAATATTTCAGGAAACATCCATCCACACAATGGTGTTCCCTTCTTAAAGCATGTTTAAGAGGGTCAGGAATTACACACAAAATTCAAAGGGTCTCAGGTCCAAATCTGGCAACTCAAATTAAGCAAGAGGATTAGGCACACGGATGCTGCGGTTTCTTTCCACTCTCAAACCTGTCTACTTCTAGTTTATTTTTATCCTCAAATACAACATCGTTATCCTCAATACCTGGGGACGGGCATCCCTATGACAGAGTGGTGGAGGCTCAGAGGTCGGGGCATGCCTACAACCAAACAACATGCCCGAGCACAGCCAGACGAGCATTTTAGCACCAGCTCTTTGGGCTAGCATGTCTTCTATACCAGTTGCTTTCCATCTCACGTTTGCTTTTTGTTTCTTTGTTGAGTTTTACTTTAAAATATTATGCAAGTATGCATACTAAGCTGTAGAAAAATATTCCAAGGCAGATAAACAAAAAGAAACAAACCCCTGAAAGACCATTCATAATCCCCTTCATGGGTTATTAAAACCATGTAATATTCTGTTCTCTCTTCCCAATGGCTTTCATTCCCTGAATATTTGCTGGGTACAGGGCACAGGGAAGACACACAGACTGCCATGTTCCTTGTCCTTGGGACATGAACAGGACATTAGCTAACCCAAAATGGGATCATATTTTACATGCTGCTTCCAGACCTGCTTTTAGCACTGCTTAATATCAAGAAGAATCCATGGGTGGACTCTGCACCAGCACCTAAGCAACTGCTCAACATCCGTTCAAGGAAATATCACATCCTGTTGAACGATATCCACACTGTTTGACATGGAAGCCACAGAAACAACTTTAATTTAAAAGTTGTCTCATCACTTCTTTTGTTTTTTTGTTTATTTTTTGAGTTGGAGTCTCACTCTGTCGCCCAGACTGGAGTGCAGTGGCTGCTCCCAGCCACCGCAGCCTCGACCTGCTGGGATCCGACGATCCTTCCGCCTCAGCCTTCCAAGTAGCCGGAATTACAGGTGCGCGCTACCACGCCCGGCTGATTTTTTGATTTATTGTAGAGATGAGGTCTCGCCAAGTTGCCCAGGCGGGTCTCGAACCCGCGGGCTCAGGACATCCACTCACTTCAGCCTCCCAAAGGCGCGGGATTACAGGCTGAGCCACCGAGCCCGGCTTCATCACTTCTTTTAATATTGATTCTTTATGCATGAGGATACATATTTCAGCATTGTTTGCAATCGCAAAGGCTTTAAACAACATGCATGAGTATAATGGGGAAATTGCTGAATAAATTATAGGCTATTTATATTATTAAACATTGCATTGTTATAATGTTTACTATACACTGCAGCCTTAGAAAGAATGAGATCAATCTAAACACACTCTCTGGGAACAGTAAACCCAAAATATTACTGAGGCAAAAACAAATTATAAAATAATAATGATGCTAAAGCTGAATATGTGCATGTTTGCATTTCTATGCATAAGAAATATAAAAATATGGAAGGATAAAAAATAAATTTTTAGTAGCTAACAATCATGAAAATTTTTTTGAGAGAGTGAGTGGGGAAGACTATTATTTTACTTTATATTTCTGTTTAATTACTGTTAAATTTCAAATATCTAGGATTTAGGTAAACTGGAGCTCACCTACAACCCTGGGAAACAGCGGTGTGTAGCTAAAATGAAACTGCTCGCAGGTATCTGGTAATGATATATGGCGATTCATTACACTATTCTCTCTACTTTTGAGTGAGTTTGAAATTGTCCATAAGAGAAGTAAACAAAAAGCAGTTTTCTGAGGAAAAACACAGGTCCCATCCAAGACATACGTGCTGTGCTAGAAAGAGCAGTCACTGATGTCACACCCACTCTCCCCTGAGATACTGTCTCTAAACTCCAGTTCTGTTGGAGTGATCTAGGAAACCATGTTTGTGCAACCTGATCCACTCTCACTTTCAACAGAATCATATGTGTATTATATATTTTGGTGACTGGGAAGGATAAATATTTTTACACATTAATTAGCAATTTGTAGTTCCTTTTTTGTTAAATGGCTACTGGTATCACATCCTTCGACCTTACTCCAGATTCTCTCTTTTAAATTAATTAGTGAAACTATGAATTAGGGATATTAGTCTTTCTTGTGGCATTTTAATATTTTCCCAGACTTACTTTTAATTCTGTGGGTTTTAAATGCATCAACAATAAAATTAATCATTCTTTTTCTTTTTAATATCTGCTTTAAGAAATATCTTTCCTCCCTTATGATTAAACATGTATTTTGTTTTTGTTTTTGTTTTGAGTTTGAGTCTCACTCTGTCACCCAGACTGGAGTGCAGTGGCATGCTCCCGGCCACCGCAGCCTCAATCTGCTGGACTCCAGTGATCCTTCTGCCTCAGCCTTCCAAGTAGCTGGAACTACAGGTGCGCACTACCACGCCTAGATAATTTTTTGATTTATTATAGAGATGAGGTCTCGTCAAGTTGCCCAGGCGGGTCTCAAACCCGCAGACTCAGGCAATCCACTCACCTCAGCCTCCCAAAGTGTGGGATTACAGACTGAGCCACCGAGCCCGGCTTGTTTTTGTTTTTTTGAGTCAGAGTCTTACCCTGTTGCCCAGACTGGGGTGCAGTGGCACAATCACGGCTCACTGCAGTCTTGTCTTCCTGGGCTCAAGCAACCCTATCTATTTATCTACCTACCTACCTATATACTTACCTACCTATCTATTCATCTATTTAGTAGAGTTGAGGTTTCACTATGTAGCCCAGACTTCTATATGTATGTTCATGTAGGTTTTCTACTAGCACTTTTATGTTTTTATTTTCTGTATTTAATCCTTTAACTCAACGGAAATGTAATTTGATACAAACTAGAAATTTAACTTTTTTCCAAATAATTATCTAATTTTCTTACACAATTTGTCCATTTTCTACTGGCTTCGAATATGACAGTTATCATATACTAAAGACTTATTTTTCCTTGGTTCTGTTTCTGTTCTTCCTATTCTGCTCTATCAACGTCCATCCCCATCCCAGGCCCACAGTATTATTTCTCAAGCTCTAGAAGTTATTTAATTCCTGTAAGGACAAGTCACCATTCTCTTCTCCCTAACCTTTGTGACACTGATCCATAGTATTTTCTTCTCTTGTCTTATGCAATGGCTAGCACATCCAGAACAACTCTAAATGATACCAGCAATAATAAACATGCTGTCTCAGCTCCAGATTTCAACTGTCAGGCCTGATTTGAGTCTTTCATCATAAATCATGAAAGATCCCTCTATTCCCCCATTGCTAAAAGTTTGCAGCAAGGATGTAGGTTGAATTAGATTTCAAAAATGGGGGGGCTATTACCATGGTTTTTATTAAAAAGAACTTATTAATGAAATCCACTATGGACCCATGATAGATTTTAACAAATTTTCTAATATTTAATCATCCTTCAAGTCCTGAAATGACACATAATGCATTGTTCTTTCATTGTATTATCTGTAGCAGCACTTTCCCAAACAATGCTCTAAGGAATCGTTTCCCAAGATATGTTTATAGATGTGACATTTTAAAAATAAATAAATTAAGTGTGGGCAGGGCTGGATACTAAGACCCTTTCTAAAGAGTCTTTTACACATTTGCATTTTAAAAGATTGCAAGAAATCTTATAGTAGAAAAAGATGCTGAACTTTAGCACACTACCTGAACACATCTGAACTCTGAGATCTTTGCTTGGGAAGTGCCCAAAGAGCACCCTTCAGCTCAGGGTTTATTTGTTTTACACAATGAGGGTCCATTTGTGTATTTTGCTCAGTCAGGATTTGCCACTAAGATAAGACTGACTGAGAAGCTTCCCTTCTTTTAAAAAGCTCCAGAACAGTTTAAACAGTGCATAAATTCTCTCTTCCTTGAAGACTTAACACACTCATTGCCTAAGCATTTGGGCCCAGGGCTTCTTTTAAAAATGCAAATCATGTGCCATATGCTCTTTGAGCTACGGCTGTCGCCATGCTTCCTGGCTTTGGCCCCTCCTCCACCGTGGGGAGGTGAGTCTTCTCTCTTCCTTCTCTTTCTCTCTCTAATTTACTTTTAAATAAACTTTTCTTTAAAAAAAAAAAAGGAAAAAAAGAAGGAAAGAAATGAAAGAAATGCAAGTCCTCTGACAATGTCCTTGACTGTTCCTGTGGTCATGGGCTTACTCGACTTCCTGAACCTTCCCTTACTCACTCACAACCTGCTCATTGAGCGCTTGCAATGCTATGGGAGAAGCTCAGGTGCTATTAGTTCCGGGTGACTGGCCCAGCGCAGAGGCCCTGCCCTCACAGAGCTCACAGTCCAAGGACAAAGAAGATTCTAGGAAACTAAAAAAAAAACATGAGGGCAAAAATGAAAAGCTTGGCCAGGCATGGCAGCTCATGCCTTTTATCCCAACACTTTGGGAGACCAAGGCGGGAAGATTGCTTAATGCCAGGAGTTTGAAACCAGCCTGGGCAACAGAGCGAAACCCCATCTTTACAAAAAAAATTTAAGGCCGGGCTTGGTGGCTCAGCCTGTAATCCCAGCACTTTGGGAGGCCGAGGCAAATGGAGTGCCTGAGCCCACGAGTTTGAGACCAGCCCGGGCAACTTGGTAAGAACTCTTCTCTACAATAAACCAAAACTTAGCCGAGCATGGTAGCACACGTCTGTAGTTCCAGCTACTTGAAAGGCTGAAGCGGAAGGCTTGCTGGAGCCCAACAGGTTGACACTGGGGTGGCTGTGAGCGTGTCACTGCACTCCAGCCTGGGCGAAGGAGTGAGACTTCAACTCAAAAAATAATAATAGGTGCTGCACACCTATAGTCCCAGCTACTTAGAAGGTCAAGGTAGGAGTATCACTTTAGCCCAGGAGTTTGAGGCTGCAGCGAGCTATGATTGTGCACTGTACTCCAGCCTGAGCAATGGAGCAAGATCCTGTTTCTTAAAGAATAAAAAAAAAGAATGAAAAGCTTAATGGAAGTAAAATAAAGCAAAGAATTCTCATGAATGGAGAAAAAAGATGAAGAGATGAAAACAGGAGAAGAAAGAAGAAGAGTCCAGGAGGTCCAACATCCTTAAATTCCAGAAAGAGACAAGCAAGGGTGGCATGGAGGAAAGCATCGGTGAGATAATCAAGGGTACTTCCCACCCCTGCATGCCTATGCCTGGGTTTCCAGAAGAAAACGATCCCAAGTGCCCCAGCCAAAACACGTAAACAAACCCACCAAGAGCATGGGGTGAAGTTCCAGATATTGGGATAAAGAGACCCAGAAGCTCCCAGAACTCTAGCTTGTCTAATTAGAGCTTCAAAAGGAAGGGACAGAGAAGGACCCTTGGGAGACAGGAGGAAGGGGGCAAGAGAAAAGTTGGGGACCAGTGAGGACCTAACGGCTGAGAGTGAGACAGTGAAGGACCAGAAGACAACAAACTCGGAATTCGTTGTGTAGGAAGAAGAGCAGGAGGGGCTGTACGCAAGCATAAAGGAACAGGCGACTTCCCAGGTTCTGGCTTAAGCAACTGGGCGCATGGCTGTGCCATTTACTGAAAGGAGGAAATCAAAAGTCTGGAGCTTTTTTCATCTAAGGTTTGAGCCTCAGCTGGTTGCGGTGGAGATGTCTTGTGGAACAGCACATGGAGAGGCACTCTGGGGGTGGGGTCTCTAAGTCTGGAGTTCACAGGCCTGAGCTATGGCTGTGGGAGGCTCCAGCACAAAAGATGCTTGCTGGCACCATGGACTAGACGAGACTCTTGGGGATGTGAGCAGAGAGAAGCCAGGGTGGAGTTCTGGGGAGTCCTCAAGTTTAGAGGTAAGAGTGAGGAGCAGTCAGTCTGGTTTCTTAGGCTTTTCTGGAAGACCACCATTTAATTATTTTTTTCTTTTTCTTTTTTTTTCATTTGGGGGCAGGCAGCATGAATTAAACCTGGAACTACAGTTTTACCCTCTACATGCACATACAATCTCTTCTCATCCTAATTAGCTTCACCAGAAGTCTGTCTATATTGTTTTCTCCCCAGGGGATCAGTTTTCAGATATACCACTTCTATTTGTTTCTTATTTTGTGTATCTGTATTAATTCCTTCCCTCTGCTTTCGTTAGTTTTTTTTTTTTTATCCTGTCTTCCTAGCTAGTAAAATTCTTCTTTTTGTTTTTTGAGTAGGAGTATCGCTCTGTCACCCAGGCTGGGGTGCAGTGGCACGATTACGGTCACCACAGCCTCAACCTGCTTAGCTCAAGTGATCCTTCTGCCTCAGCCTTTAAGTAGCTGGAATCACAGGCTCACACCACCATGCCTGGCTAATTTTTTTTTTTTTTTTGAGTTGGAGTCTCATTCTGTCATCCAAGCTGGAGTACAGTGCCACATTCATGGCTACTGCAACCTCAACATGCTGGGCTCAGATGATCCTTCCGCCTCAGCCTTCTAGTACCTGGAACTACAGGCACATGCCACCATACCCAGCTAATTTTTTTATTTACTGTAGAGATGAGGTTGCGTCAAGTTGCCCAGGCTGGTCTCGAACCTCTGGACTCAGGCAATCCTCTCGCTTTGCCTTCCACAGTGTGGGATTACAGGTATGAGCCACCTCGCCCAGCAAAATTCTTCTTGTACTTTATTTGCATTAAAGGATACAAATTTTCTTGAGAACAACTCTGGCTACTCTCCAAGTGTGATTAGTGCTATTATTGCCAACATTTGCTAAATTAGCAGTAATTGTTAAGTTTCAGCTTCCTCTCTGAACAACAGACACTAGGAACTTCTAAAGGGGGCAGGCAAGTGAGGGTTGAAAAACTACTTACTGGGTAATATGTTCACTATATGGATAACGGGTTCAGCAGAAACCCAGACATCAGCATCACTGAACATACCTATGTAACTAATCTGTACATGCATACCCTGAAGTTAAAAAAAAAAAAAAATTCCTCTCTGATTTTTTAGCTTCTAAGTGGTTAGGGTTTTTTGCTCATCCTTTTGTTATTGATTTCTAATTTTACCATACTGTAACTATAATTTCTCTTTTGGGACATTAACTACATCTCACTGGATGAATATTCTTAAAAGTCATCTTCACATCCATGCTGGTATGGACAATGTTTCACCAGCCTTTGATGAAACGAGAATATTAAAAACAAAAGAACCGCCTTGGATAGGCGTGATGATTGGGTTTTCATGCTCATATGTGAGATGTGCCCCATTCAACTCTTTTGTTGTTGTTGTTCTTTTTTTGTTTATTGAAAAATGCAGGATGGGCTCAGTGGCTTAGCCTGTAATCCCAGCACTTTGGGAGGCTGAGACGAGTGGATTGCCTGAGCCCATGGGTTCCAGACCAGGCTGGGCAACTTGGTGAGACCTCGTCTCTACAATCAATAAGAAAATTAGCCGGGTGTGGTAGCACGCGCCTGTAGTTCTGGGTACTTAGAAGGCTGAGGCAGAAGGATTGCCAGAGCCTAGCAGGTCGACGCTGGGGTGGCCATGAGCCTGCCACTGCACTTCAGCCTAGGCAACAAAGTGAGACTCCAACTTAAAACAAAACAAATACGCAAAAAAAGAAAAATGCAGTTCAAGAAGCAAGACCAAACACATATCTAAATACTACAATCAATTCTCTTACTACAAAGACCAGAAAGCAGACCTAGTTATTGCCTATTTAATCTAAGGATTTTGCCAATCTGATTCAGTTGCCATAGTTCCTATTTTGTCCTTGTTTTAAAAAAACAAACTGAACAATCTTGGATATTTTCACACACCTTAATTTGCAATGATGTCTGGATTACAATTCTGCTATGACTCACTTTATTTTCACATCCAATATCCAAGCAAGATTGAGTATAATGAATTAAGCCCCAGTCAGACTACTGGGTTTTGAAACCCACCATAGCCGCTTACTGGCTGTGTGACTCTGGGAAAGTACTCTCGCATCCTTGTGCCTCAGTTTCTTCAGCTGTTAAATAGGGATAACACTAGAATCTACCTTATCTTATAGTATACACAAGTGTTATGTATGGTCAACAACTGCTGCCCATTATTAAATAATTACAGAATATTTCACAAAGCAAAACAAATACCCTGGAAATCCTCTTATGTTACTTGTTTTAGGAACTTTACTGGTTGGTAGAATCCCAAAGTCCTGGAACCATTTACCTATGATATAATCAAGTCCTGCATATGCGCTCCACATACACAAAGGGAATGTGGGTTTTGTCTGTGGCATACAGTATTCTGTGCCTCTCATCATAAATCTTATGTTACCAAAGTCCCGTCATCTTCACTAATACAAAATGTTGACTTTACTTAAAGGACAAGAGATCTTTAATGGTCTTGAAGTTCTGTGCAAAGGGACTGGCACTGACGAGCAGGACCTTGGAAGACACCATGCCTTCTTCCCCCGACCCCAAGCGTGCAGAGCGCTGCACAGCCTGGGAGCCAAGTCACACCATCAACACTGACAGACCCTGCCATAGCATTTCTGTCTCCTGCCAGTCTGGAAGTATTTCTGAGTCTCATCTGAAGATTAGGCTTCTCAGTATTTCAACTCACACACAAGAGATTTGGCTTGACCTCCAAAGTCAAGAGTTAATGGCACCACCATCTCACTTCGTTACTGTTTAAAACCTTACACCCCCACCCTCCACACACACACATCACAGCCACGTTTGACTTTAGAATACTGTCTGTCTTCCTGACCTCTGAGTCTAAAAAACCCTTCTACTATTCCTTACCATGAGGCAAATAAAGTTTAAATTGTCAGACCTATCCTACTAAAAAAAAATTATCCCCTAAAGCCCTGAAGTCTGTGTGAATGTCTCTAAAGGCTGCCCCACAGTGGTGGGACGAGGGGAGAGGTTTCCACTTACAGCATGGCGATGCCCCAGTGCTTCCCGGCTCGCTCTCCTGCTGCCTGGAAACCAGAGAGGCCAATGAGGGCCACTGTGGGCGTAATGGTCAGCGGCCCAATGTATTTCAGCAGAGCACCTGGCAGGCCTAGAAGGCCGATGACCACTTCTATCAGGGAGGACATGATGATGGCCCCCTGGATCTGGAACAAGAGAAGACATAGACATAGGTAAGCTGCTTGTGTGTCGAGCATGCCAAATGTCACCTGTAAAACTGATCAGTCTGCAAGACAACAAATTATTATATCATCTTACAGGCATGACATAGCTGAAAAATTTCTTGGTCCCCAACAAGAAACTTCAGTGGGGGAAGCTGGGGCTAAGCAAACTTAAGTATAACATCACGGCCGGGTTCGGTGGCTCAACCTGTAATCCCAGCACTTTGGGAGGCTGAGGTGAGTGGATTGCCTGCGCCTGCAGGTTCGAGACCCGCCTGGGCAACTTGGGGAGACCTCATCTCTACAATAAATCAAAAAAATTAGCCGGGTGTGGTAGCGTGCGCCTGTAGTTCCAGCTACTTGGAAGGCTGAGGCGGAAGGATCACCGGAGCCCAGCAGGTCGAGGCTGCAATGGCCGTGAGCATGCCACTACACTCCAGCCTAGGCAACAATAGTGAGACTCCAACTCAAAAAAAAAAAAAGGTACAACATCACTGATGTAGGAGTATTACAGAGAAGGGCCCTGGACACAAAGCCCGCATGCCTCTTTCACTGATAAATGATGCAGACAAAAATTGTAATTCCCATTTAAGGAACACATTTCAAAATCAGCCTTAAAGGAACACCATAGCACAAAGACTCTCCTATGTTAAAGAGTGAGCCCCTGCAGGACATGTACCAGACAGTGTCACTGACAAAAATTCTAAAGGAATGTTTCTAGTGTGCAGAATGGCCATATCCATGCTCATTCTGAACCGATGGTGAATTATCTCATAGGTTTTGGAAAATATGAATACACTCAGCCATTCTTCATGTCTAGGGACTGCCATACACTGTTTTGTTCATGTGCACTTTGGCAGACAAGTATTTTTAGTTCTTTCAACAAATGCAGCAAGGCCAGAATGAACGATTCTGCTGTCTGTCAACGACAGGCCTCTGGAGCTCATTCCAGTGAGGCACGAATCTCAGCTGGTTGTGCTGGAGGGCATGAGTGGACAGGTCTGTGGGTCTGCAGCAGGAAGGAAACAAGTCCTTCTAGTTGCTCACATGCTTCATTTTAGAATGATGATGAAGTTTAGTTTAGCAACATAAATAAACATACCCATAGTCAAAAAAGAAAAGAAGGAATTAGTAAAAGCAACTGTGATTTATTGGATGCAACCAGTGTCAAAGCTGAGAAGAAACAAAGAAGCCACAAGCAAACAGCACTTGTCTTTTACCTCTCGGATCCGGGGATACCAGATGTGTTCTGTGTGCAACAGTTCAGCTGTTCCATTGGCAACTGAAACATCTTGAAAACAAAAACAAAAACAAAATTTTTCTTGGAGTGACACTGATGTTTCATGGAACATATTTATCTTACCCTTTAAGAAGAATGTCTGCCCTGTTTTAATTACATTGTGTCAATGCCCATTCCTAACATTAATGTTCAGCTTATCACAGTGAAAGGTGGATTCCCCAGCACTAAATTAACCAAATGTATTCATCGACTGAGAGCTCCTAACTTGGCAAAAGCTGACTGAAGTGGAGATACAATGTGACTAGTACCAGCCTCACACAAAAAAACCAACCTTTGCAAGCAGCTAATTGAAATGCCGGACAGCAAGGTTGCTGGACTGAGGATTTAAAAACTTAGATAAAACAGAGGGCCTCTTCCAGTTCCTACATCAAATCAATGGTCACAAAGTATCTACTAGGAGCAAGGAAGGAAATGAAGGCTGGAAAACTTTGCTCCTAGAACCTCAAAATGTAACCGTATTTTGAGAGTATAGCAGGTCTAATTTTTACAAATTCCCTGTCTTTTCCTGATCTCATCGGGTTCCTTAATGATCTCTGCAATCACTAAGGAAGGGGAATGAAAGTCATTTGCAGGAAACCACAGTAGCCAGATCCTTTAAAAGCAAAGATGTTTCAGAGAAGGGATGCTGACGCAGCAAAGAGAGTGATTACTGGTGGGTCATAAAATCCACTGAGAGAGAGAGGCAGAAAAATAGCACAAATATTTTTCTATTCCGTTCCCACATTTATCAATTTCATTAGCATAGAGAAATGAGGTCATTTCTGGTCTTTTCTTGCTCTAGGCTTAGGGATGAACAAGTGGATAGAAAGAGAGAGACAGACACAATCCACAGATTGGAGCGTTCTAAGCTGCTGGTAGGTTTGAGTGTTTTGTGCCTAATTCCAGAAAGGATTTAACGCTGCTGAGGGCAGCATGTCCAGGCCTCCCTTTTATCACCTGCATTAATGGACCCCAATGACATATGTGGAAATAACTGCAATTACCTGTGGTGTTACATTTCCATTTATCTAAAGACAGGATGGCTCGAGCAGGGGCCAAAAATGCAAAAGCACTGGCCTGAAACAGGGGTAACCTAAAAGAAACGAGACCAAAACCATGATCACGGCATCGGGAACTACCGAGGTAGTTCACTATTTGACAGCTTAACAGTCTTTTCCATAGACACACAGCACATGAGTAAATGCAGGCACACCTGGAAGGAAGAGCCCCGGCCTGCAAGGATCTCCTATGCCATGCGGCAGGGGCCACCGGCTTCTCCATCCTCCCCACCGCTGCTTTCCCCACAGGCAGTTCCAGGATAGGTCCTGGGGGAGCCTTACGATCAGTGCCAGGACCCAAACACCAGCCCCTGCCATCGCCACCTTCCCTGGGTGGGGACTCTGCGCATTCGGGTTTCCCTCTTTCATCCTCTGGAAACATCAGTGTACTGCTATTTCACTCCCCTCTTCCTCCTCCCTCTCAAATTCCTATCAGTAATCATCAAAAAAATCTACCTCTTTCTACTGTTTCATTGTGTGAGTCAAAAATCACCCTCATTATGGAGGATAAGCATTAAAATCACACTAGTGATCTAGATCTATCAAAGCTGTAAGTTACACAGTGACAGCAGAGAGAACAAATATTCTGCTTAATCATAAAAATACTTAAAAGTGTTCTAACACATTTTTAAAAGGCCCAGAAAACTTGCAGAATCTCCATTAAAACTTCCTGCCCACATTTCCAAACTAAATGCAGAGATCTTCAAATGCAATCACTCAATCATATTTTAGATACTTCATATTGACTTTGTGAACACTTCAGCTACTAAAAAGATTTTGCCTTTTTTTTTTTTTTTACTGGAAATG
Source organism: Cephalopachus bancanus (assembly GCA_027257055.1). Classification (NCBI taxonomy): domain Eukaryota; kingdom Metazoa; phylum Chordata; class Mammalia; order Primates; family Tarsiidae; genus Cephalopachus; species Cephalopachus bancanus. The sequence continues at coordinate 6,688,150 of JAPVLO010000239.1, forward strand.
TATAGCACTTCAGCTAAGTTATATTAAAGTTTCTTTATGGGTTAGCATAACAACTTAATCACTATTTTTAACATTATTTTGAGGGTAAAATATATAACTGATCCTTCTGTTTGCAGGGCTGGGAACTCTTAGACATCTAAATCCTTAAATCCCTCAGGCAGCCTTGTCAGTGGTTTGACCAGTGAGACAGGGGCCCAGTATCCTCCCCTCGGAGCTATCTGGCAGCAAATCCTGCCCACAGTGAAACAGGAACTGGACTGAGAAACAGAAGTGGCTCTGGCCGCAGGACTAGCAGCCACATTGCAAGTCCATAGCCCAGCATGCATCATTCTGAGCCAGACAAGGTCAAGACTCCCTTGAGACAGATGCTCTCCTGGCTGTTTTAATCATGCAAGGAAATCAATCCAGAGTAGGCAGGATGCTGGCTTTAAGGCACAGAGGCAGGCCACACCGTACAAACCGGATGCACTGCTGCCGGCCACTCCCATGGGCATGCCCTCCATCCAGTTGTAATTACCTGCTGGAGGGGGCCCTGTGCCGTCAAAAGAGGAAGTGAAGGTCACCTGAAGTGGGAATGTACATTGAAGGGAAAACATTGTTTGAATTACAATAACTTCTTAAGCATAAATTTTTAAGGAATACACTGAAAGGGTAAAGGGAGGGTCAGCCTATAATTAGGAATGGATGCTGTCTCAGATGGTCCAAATAGCATCTGCATCACTACAGCTTCAGATTTCAAACAACGTAGTCTGGGGCAATGTAATACAAATGGCGAATTGCATTTAGAAGTTTTGTCCTTAGGAACATGACCATCACACTGCACTGGTGACTCACTGTAAGTGGCAAAAGTAAAGACTGGACCAGGGCTCCTAAGTCAGACTCAGACCACTGTGTGAACCTGACCTTAGCACCCGACCTCAGCATCTTTCAGGGCAAGCATTTTATGACTTAAACAGGACTACAGGCCCCAAGAACACTGCTGCAAAAAAAAGCCCATTCATTTGCAAGCAACCAGGACCTGGGTTCTTTTGAAAGTGGTAACAGAAAAGGTCTCCCAAGATGATCTGGAAAAGGCTGCTCATACGGGCATTACATGTTCACCGTTCAGCCTGTGCACACTGCCGGCCACATGCTGTTCATATGCCAGCAGTGAATGTGGGCTCTTATACCTGAAGGCATATTATTGGTGGCTTCATTGGAATATTCTCAGGGGAAGTTGCAACAAGAACATATGAACACATTAAACAAAGGAGAACTTCCTTGGATCACTGTTAATAGAACCAATTTTCTGAGAAAACTACTAAAGATAGCAGAGCAGCTTTTTCAAAGACTTGCCCAGCGTGAAGCTGGCCAGTCCTCAGCTCCTTTCTCTGTAACCACAGCATGGCTCCATCTCAGTCCCTCTCGCTCCATGGCTGTCTAAACCTCGGGCACATGGGTGGGTCTCCCCAGGCAGATGAGACTTCCTGCTCTTTCATTTTGTACTGGAGACTGGAAAGGAAGCAAATTAAAAGGTACCTTTCTTTACACCAAGGAATGACAAACTGGCCTGTGGGCCAGACCTGGTATGCTACCTTTTTTATAAGTCAAGTTTACTGCAACTCAGTCACCTTGCTCGGCTACTCATTGTCTGCGGCTGCTTTCACACTGTCTCAGTAGAGCTAAGTAGTCACCATGGAGAACCGGCAGAGCCCTGTACAGAGAAAATTTCCCAGCCCGTCTATAGGGGAAATAAACCGTAAATATGTGACGTGGCAGTGGGTTTTTGCAGAATATTAACTAATATCACTAGATATTAGCTTAAAAAACAAAAACCTGAGCAGATAAGCAACTTTGTCACGATAGTAAAATATCCTCACCAGCCCCAGACAAGCACTTTATTCAAAACCCTGTCAGAGGCTCCCCATTTCCCACATGGTACCCCATGACCTGAATCCCATTCCCAGCCTCATCTCTCACCAGCCCCTTCACGCATGTTCAGCTTTTATTTGTCATTCAGGGCACGGAGAAAATAATACTTCCTCCAGGAAACATTCTGAATCTGTAATGTGCTCCCCTACACCTTAAGACTTTCTAGTCAAGATTTCTTCAAGACACTCCCACTCCCAAGTAGCCAGAAAGCTGATTCAGGACTTCCTAGGGATGCAGTTAAAAATGGAGCCCTTTGCCTCTCGCTCAGTCCTGGTTAGCCAGATTCTGGGATGGTGGCACCAGATCTGCATTTTCTTTCTTTTTTTTTTTTTGGTATTTTTTTGCTTGATCAACATATTTATTGTCTTTATCTACAAAATTCTTATAGAAAACTGTTTGGTTCAGCTCTCAGCAGCCCACTCCTGAGCTCCGAGGAAGCTTGCCTTATTCTGAGCTACCCGATCTTTCTTCTGGGCAAGGGACATTTTGGGATGATTCCACCTCTTCTTCTTCACTTCCTTCTTGGGCTTCTCCTCATATCTCCTCTATAGCTGCCTGAACTTTCTTGTACACCTCCTCCATGTTTGGAGTCATGCTGTTCTTTATGTACTGAGAGAACTGCTTCTTGTAAGCATCTTCATCTTCTTCCATTTGGTAACGCATGTAATCTATAACGTTCTGGCCCATGAAGTGCTTCCAATGTACTTCTGCATTAAGTTCCTGCCTTTCAGAATCATAACCAGAAAATCGTTTGGTACTGTGAGGAATAGACAAGCCTCCATTCACAAATCCCTTTGGGGCCCCCAAAACTTTATTGCCAGTGGTAGTTCTGGCAAGGCCTACATCCAAATAGCAGATGACAGCATCAGGCTGACCATCAATTGCTTTCTACACTGAATTTCTCTGGTCACCTCCAGTTGGTCTTCACAGATCTTGTCCATGCTAAACCTACCAAGAAGCCTGTGGGCCAGCAACAGGCCAGTACAACATGCAGCAGCACAATTTGTCAGGCCAGCTTTCACACCATATTTTGGTAGTTCATGTGCATAAGCTGCGCAGACTATCATATCCCCTTCTATATGGGCATAAGCAGTCTGACAGATGATATCATGTTTGTTATATGAACTATCATCTTGTATTTGGGTGTGTTGTACTTTTTTTTTTTTTTTTGAGTTGGAGTCTCACTCTGTCGCCCAGACTGGAGTGCAGTGGCTGCTCCCGGCCACCACAACCTCGACCTGCTGGGCTCCGGCGATCCTTCCACCTCAGCCTTCCGAGTAGCCGGAATTACAGGCATGCGCTACCATGCCCGGCTGATTTTTTGATTTATTGTAGAGATGAGGTCTCGCTGCCCAGGTGGGTCTCGAACCCGCGGGCTCAGGTAATCCACTCACCTCAGCCTCCCAAAGGCGCGGGATTACAGGCTGAGCCACCGAGCCCGGCTATTACTGTACTTATTTTTATCCCTTATCACCAAACATTCCCGAGCATGGTAATCAGTTTTACCCTCTTGTCTTCTAAATTTCACTTGATATCTCTTAAGGTAGGCCTTATTCTTGACAACTTTAACAAACCCCATTCTGTAGAACAAAGACCTGCGTCCGTGGCTCCACACAGACCTCCAGATTTGCATTTTTAACAACTACTTCCAGGTGAGGCTAAGACCAACAGCCTCTGTGCTAGACGAAGGAATGTATTATTTTGTCTCTTGGTAAATATTTCTTGGGCAGCTACTTGTCCCAGTTACAATTATAGGCAGACAGAACAATGGAAAAAAACTCCCAAGACCATGAAGAAGACACCACAATGGTCACACATGGAAGGCGGTGATGTGGCGGTGCGGGATGCTGTGGGCTCTGTGGCAGGCGTTGCTAAGGCTGCTCTTAAAGCCCAAGAAGTGCTTTGCCCCAAGTGGAGGAGGTACGCGTATTCTAGGCAGACAGAGGTGTAAACCAAAAGCCATATAACAGAGTGAGGAGCCCTCGGAGAGCTGTGGGCACCTTACAGGGACTGAGGAGGTGAAGGTCAGCAGGGACCAGGTGGCAAGTGCCCTGTACTCTTCCTGTAGTAAGAGGAAAATGACTGAAGGACCTTGCTCTGAAAGGACCCCTTTAGGGAACATGGGAAAGGTGATCTTAAGAAGCTTAGCTCAGTCTTGAAGGAATCAAACTGCAGAGGACATTCTGACACGCCATGGCACACCGCCGTGTGTCATCCGTGCTTTTCAACTCTTACTCTTCTGTTGTGGGTTCAGATGACTGGTCAGCCTGGGCCAGGTCTCCTCACGCACCCTGCTGCCACACTCGCCAGGAATGCTGCCCATCCTACCCTTGAGGCTGGAATCCTCAGCAGCAGAAGTAGGCCTGCTTCAACCACCATCCCATCCCCAGCACCAATGACTACTTAATGAATTGAAGGTGCTGTTTAACAATATTCTCTAGTGGGTTGTGTGTGAAAGCTCACACCTGTAGTTCCACCTACTTGGGAGACTGAAGGGGAAAGACTGCTTGAGGCCAGGAACTTTAGACTAGCCCAGGCAACTTAGCAAGAGACCCTGCCTCTACAAAAAAAATTTTTTTAATTAGCCAGGTGTAGTGGTACATGTCTATAATCCCAGTTACTTGGGAGGCTGAGGCAGGAGGATCATCTGAGCCTCAACCTAATTTTTGTTTATGGTGTATTTTTACAATGTGAAAGTTAAATTTTTTTTTTAATATTTAAGATTGTCAAATTTACCATCCTTTTATTGCTCCTGGAATTTGAGTCCTAGTTTAAAAGTCTTTCCTCAGTTCTAAATTTCTATCATTTTATTCAAATAATTTCATAATTTTTACATTTGGATCTCAAACCATTCTGAGTTGATTCAAAGAAAACAAAGGCAAGTGTAACCTTTATGTTCAAAGTTCACATGGGTACAGTTTTAGAGGGAAACACCATTATTATATGAACCATGCTGATCAGCACTTTCACTTAGACTCATGGAGTGGCAAGCAGCTGAACTCCCAGGCCCACAGCTCCCTGGGGAGGAAGGGCTTTGTTCAAAGAGAGCACAGAACTCCAGATAGCTAGCTGGATAACAGTTTGGTAACCACTTTTTCATACATGACAGTATCAGCTATTCAAGGTCAAGTTAGCATCAAATAGTTTTACAGCTTAAAGGCCTGGCCAGTCACGAGGGGCATGCAGGAATGCTCTGGGGCAGTGGCAGTGCTCTATCTGTGGACTGTGGTGGTGGTGGTTGTACACACGGGTAAAAGTGCATCTGACAATTCATGTTAAAGATGAATTTTACTGCATGTTAACTGCTCCATAATAGAGATGGCATTTAAAAAATTATTTCTATCAATCTACTAAGTGTTTTCGGGGGTGAGAATGGTGGGGAGGGAGAGATGCAAACATACTCCTTAAAATGCCATAATCAAGGCAAATAATCACAAAACTCTCAACATTTAAAGAGGCCAAGAGTTTCCCTCTTAGTAGCTGCTAACGAGCCTGTGCAGTGCTGCTTTTGCCACGGCAGTCACCTGCATAAAAAGGAAGGAGGGGGTGCGGAGGAAGCAGAGGACCATGAGGAAAGAAGACAAGCAATTTAGGGCACACAGGAATGTGCGGGGCAAGTGGGACCTGACAGTCACAGAAGAAAGGTGGCAGAGAACTAAATTCATTAAAGTCACATATGACAAGAGGGCTCAGTCGGTCTCCTAGGCCCCTGGAGCATCAGAAATACCAACAAACAGAGAAGGGCATATTAGAAGTGGAGACCACCCAGAAAAGCTCTAGTTTAAGGAACAAATGCGGGCAGCCCTGCCCATGCTAGAGAACACATTTGGCTGAGAGGTGGGAGGAACTCAAGGTTCAGGAGAGATGGATCAAACGCCCTTAACTCATGGCCTTTCTCATGGCCTTTGCCACAGATTCAGGTGTCAGTGGGGCCCACTCTGGTCAGGGATGCTGGTAGTGTGGCCAAACTCAACCCTGGCTACCTTCATCAAGGACGCACTGCTCCCCAAGGAATCCCAGCCCTGGCCCCACCTGCCTCCTTCCCTTCCAGGAAGGTCAACAGGTTGAGTGTGGGCAGGGCCAGGCATCTTCTCATCTGAGGCTCATTAGCAGTCCTCTATTCCGTTTACAATCAAGGGAACAGGGCTTTGAGAGGCCAAGCAGCTTGGCAAAGTCGCATGGCTGGTAAAAGGTGGGTAGGTTACCTCTGTGCTTAAATTCCCCAGTGCAGCTGGCTAGGGGAATGTGAGACAAAGTCTTTCCCCCAAAGTCATCACCTCTAGTCCTCACAGACCTCCCATTTTAATGTACTATTTTAATTTTTTTTTTTTAGTTACAAAGGGCATAAGTTTTAATTTGGGCAAAACCTCTACAGCCTGCTATGTGCCTACAATGGGCTTAATATCACTACACAGTAATTTTGGCAGAAACATTCACCCTGGATCGACCATGCCTCTGGCCCCATCTTCCAGTTTACAACAAATAAGGGGGACTGCAGGACAAATCAAACAACCCAACATAGACACAATCAGACAAATGCAGAGCATGAGACACTTGACAAAACAGCTGGCCTGGACTCTTTAAAAGACAATGATATGGGAAGGAAAAAGGTGAAGACTGTTTATTATTAAGAGACCAAAGATACACAACAAACAAATTCACCACATGAACTTGACTGGATGCTGGTTTGGGGAAGCAGAGGGAATAACTATAAAAGATATTTTAGGGCCAACTGGGGAACTTAAACACGGACTGCATATTAGATGATATAGTGGAAAAATTGCTAATTTTCTCAGGTGTAATAGATGGTTTCATGGTTACACAGGAGACCCTCACTCCTAGGAGAGTATTCACCAGTGAGCCATTGTGCTGTCTGCAACTTTTATCTCAAGTGGTTCAAAAATAAAAAATATTACACATGTACCCCACATAAATACAAATATTAGAAAGAGAAAGTAGGGGGACACCCCAGTCTCCCCCACCCCAATCTAATCACTGTATCCTTCCATTTTTAAGAAAGTTTTATCAACGATCAAGAGTTCCAAACCCCCAGATTTAAGACCCTGAAGTATCCCAGAGCCGCCCACTGTGCTTGGTGAGCCTACAACATGGACAAGACCCCTTGACAGGCCCCAAGAACCTGACAAGATAGAAGACAGGGGAACTCTTTCTCCTCGAGGTAGATAATCCAGTCAGAGACCAGCTCCCTAAACCAGCTCTCATGACTCTCTTGACCAAACCTCACCTTTTCTTAGCACAAGAATGGCTGTATGCCTACAGCAAGCCCAAGAATGGCCACCACTGAGTGGGGTGCCACTCGCCTGCAGTCTTTTATTTTGCTGGAGTGATGGAGAAAAGGCTGGGGTGCCCCCCGCCCCCGAGCTCCCTGCCTGCCAACCTGTAGGAAAGTCAGTGCTTTGAGGGAGGGGCAAGCAAGGTCTTGGAGCACCCTAAAGACATCGGGGTCCAGGATGAGGACTCTGGAAAGCTCCAAACTGCCATGTTAATATGACTGCTACAGACTGACTGTAGAACTCTGAATAAGTCGGGCCTGATCTCTTGGGATTTTAGAGGGTTTGTACTAATTCACAGAATAAGGGGTAGCTGGAATGACATCACAAATCAACCAGAATGAGAACTGTTGAAACCTTGTTCAGGGGAACTCAGTAATGAAGACCTTCTGGAAACAAAGCACAAGAGATCAAGGTCAAAGGACAGGGGGTAGGAAGAAAAGGCAGGGGTGGAGAGGAGGAGGGAGAGGGAAGAGGCAGCTGTTAAGGATGCTGCTTTTCCCCAGCAGATAAAGGCTCTAGAAAGCTTGAAAGCCCAGAAGTCCTCGACGATGGGGACCCACAGTCTCCAATGCAAAAACATGTTGGTCCCTGGAGGAAAGGAAAACACTCTGATGCCAAGGGAGAGGTGCAGCAGAGGAGGAGGGTCTCCAGCATGCACAGCTCACACATGTCACTAGGCCTAGGGCAGTCAGCACAGGAAAACGTACCCCCCGAAGTGTTCACACTGTGGCATCCTAAGGGTGGCCTCCTATATTAAATTTAGGTCTGAAAGACACACATCTATTCCACCTTCACTGGTTTCCCATCAAAGCTGGTTATTTTTATGCAATGAGCCAGGTTTCTGGGCACTCAAACTTAGAGGCCATGAAAAGGAGGAGGTGGGATGGCTCAACTTTGTTTCTTCCTCCACTCCCGATGCTTCCTCAGAATAAAGGACCCATCCCTCAGAGGCACAGACCAAGGTTTGTATTCAGGTCCCTTGCACCCACAACATCCAGTATGATGGAGGAACTGGGGACTCACAAAGGGTAGGCAAATACACAAAGAAACACATCGAACTTAAACGCAACATGGAACCACCCTGGCCTTGGAAAAGTCTGAGAATCTGTCTTAGCAATCATGAAAGCTGAACACAAAAAAATTTCCTTCTGCTGCTCTAAGCTGAAGGAAATGAGTGGTGAGTCGCTCCAAAAAAAAAAAATCCAAAAAAACCTTACAGAGGCCATCTGCAATCCTTATGGCTGTGACGCTGGGAATAAACCCCACACTCTTGGCTCCACCTGCCTTTCCTCTCCACTGGCTGCCCTTGTATCCCCTCTGTCCTAACTGCTTTATCTATTCGATCCTGTTTTGAGCAGGAAATAAAAGGATAAATCACAGCCCACAGGTCTATCAAGCAACTAGCAGAACTAAAAGAAGTTTCATGTTACTCATGCCCCAAAACTTCCCAAAAGCATTGAGAAAACACAATGATATCCAAAATCACAATAGATTCACTGAAATAAGGGCAAAGCACCATTCACAGGACTCCTTAGGGAAAAGCCTCCTCTTGTCACAAAGGAAACAGAGCTGAAGACCATCTGTCCAGGGTCACAATGCCAAATGCTGTGAACGAATGCTTTACCCTGGGAAGTGCAGGTTGTGACAGCCAAAGAGATTAGAATTTCATCAATTTATCCCCAGCGTGACTTTCGTTATCTCTGGTCATGCAACCAGTTCTGGCAGGGCCAACTTTGGTGAGCCCCCTAGAATGGATGCTGTCCTGAATAAGAGCCAGATTCCGAGTACCAGAGGCAGGTCTCTCACTCTACTGAGGTCTGGCTGCCAACCTTTCTCTGCAGAAATACTGGGCATGGGGCTGGGGGAGCAGGGGTTATAGTCATGGGATACCTGTTCACACTTGGGATTCCTGTTTTTCCCTCATGACACTCAGAGGAAACCTGGGACAAGGGTGTGAGAGGTGGCTGGGTTGATGGGGTAGCCCTGGCTTTTCTGACCCATGAGAAGGAGAAGAAGATGGGGTGGAGGAGTCAGAGTCTCAACAGGAAGAGATGAAGAACAGAGAGAGATGCAGGGGGATGGGAGGAATGCATGAATACCAGGTGCAGCAAACACCCCCAGATGATGACCAGACAGACAGCGAGGGAAGTAGTTACCCACTTCACCACCTCAGCACACCTTTGCTGCCTCAGACACACAGGCCCCTGCATAGCTAGCCCCCAAGTGCACCCTGGACCCACACAGAAGAGAATTTCCCAACAGTGTCTGAGGCTGTGTGGAGAGGGAGACTCTGCCTCTGAGCCCCTGCCCACCTGCTAGCACAAGAGAATTCAAGTGCCAGAAGGGTCAGGAATGCAAGCAGGGCAGTGTGTGTCTGGGGCGCTCCCCCTCCACATCCCAAAGGTGTTCTCTAATCCACTTGGCTAGATTGTGTAATCAAGACACGTAAGGCATGCTACGTGTTTCTCTTTCCAGCTATAGCTCCGAGGCAGGAATGGACCTTTCGACCATGGCTGAAACTAAACTCACCACGCAGACACTCTCCCTCCCTCTCTCTGAATCCACAGTCCCACTCCATGTGGTCTCTTATCCACGCCCCCATGCTTGTCTGGGCCCACATCACCTTTCTCGTGGACATCGCTGATCCCCTGGAATGGTCCTCACCCCCTATACTTAGTAGTCAAGTGACGGCCTGCAAGGCACACCCAGTAGGTGAGTCCCATGCTAACAAAGCTGTTGCAGGTTCCCTGTGTCCTGCTGACAATGCCCAAGTCCCTGCCTCAGTGCTGTGGTCAGGGGAATCATGCCAGGCCAGGACTTCTTGTCTTGATCCCACCCCAGCCAGGATGGAAGTTGCTCCCTCAACCCTCCCGGACAGAGAGCCCATGGAGTCTTCAGGACCTGTCTTGAACACCACCTCCTCCGCAACTCTTGTCATATCCCCTGTGACACCACTCTGTCTTCCCAATGTCTCTGTCCTTCATGCTGTGGGTCATGTACTTTGCCGTCGCCTCTGCTCACCACCACAGCCAGGCCCAGGCATTGAGTATCTATGGGACTGAGTCAGTACTCTCCCTCTTTTCCAGATTAAGAGTAGGAACACCACTTCTACACCATCAGTCACAGAAACACACCCCAAAGGCCAATGCCACACCACGGCCCCGCAATGTACCCTCACCTGCCCTGCAACACATATGCATGGATGTGATCAGATGTGTCACCACCTCCTGATTGACAACTACACAAATGGCCACTATGCGGAGGACAGAAGCCACTGCTCCTCACACTGCCAAAGGACACAGTGAGGCTCTCCCTGACTTCCCATAAAGCAAGGAAGGGCTGCTTCCACCAAGCCTTCTGGCCACAGGGTGCACAGACACCTTCCACCCCCAAAGGCCTCATCTCCACATTTTGGGTCCCTGAGCCATACCAGCAGGATGTCAAATCCCTCCCCGTTCCTGCTCAGCTCAACTGCTCTTTGGAAGGGGCTGGGGGAGATGAACTGCACTGACCCAGGCTGTTCTATTTAGGCCTTGTGTCCCAACAGCAGGCAAGAGGATGTCCTCTACGACCAAAAGCACTCAACCCGAGTTCCCCCAATCCTCCCCCTACCATGTCACCATTCGGCAGCCATGCCCACCAGGCTCAGCTGTCAGCTGAGACTGGCCTCCTTGGCATGAGGCCGGGCAGAGCAGACACGGTACATAATTCACTGCCATCAAGACGGCTTTCATTCCTCACTCAGTCAATCACCAGTCCTCCACCACAGACACTGCCCGAATTTACAGCCGGACAATGCTTATAGATCCACTCACAGGTCAGCAGTTCAGAAAAGGAATATTTCCCCAGAGAATGCATGTCCTGTGTGCAAGGTAAGGCTCCCAAGTCAGCCAGCAAAAGCTCCATCGAGCACTCTGGCCTGGAAGCACAGAACCTTGAATGCCATACCCAAAGAATGAAAGAGGCTGCCAGCCAAGTTTAACTGCCTGGCTCAAGTCTTCCTTGGACAGCCCAGACCACATCTCCTGCCCTGCCCCTAAGGTTCACCATGGTGGCTACAGGCAGACTAGCAAGAGGGTGAGATCCAGGAACCCCAAGCTTGCCAGCATCAAAGCCTTTAGTCCATGGCTTCCGTCCATCAGCAGACCTGTTGCCTCCCCTCCCAGGGTGTGGCCTACACTGCCAACCAGAACACATGAACATGGCTCACTGCCGATGCTCCCCTGCCCCCCCAAGTGAGGGCAACCCTTGAGGATCTGTGGATTCTGACGCATCAGAACACAGTCCATGACTTCCAAGCTGACTTCTATGCTGAATCTCTCTCACACCCACTTCCCCTGGCAGGGAAGGCCAAATCCTGCTCAACTGTCTCTGACAGAGCAAGAGACAGAACTTGCAAGTGTATTCTGAGGACAGTCCTGCCAGAGTTGGCCCCAACCCTGAGCGGTGCCCTGGGGTGAAGCGAGAGGCTACACTATGAAGAGGGCAGAAGGTAGGGAAATGAGAGGAAAAGGCACACGTGCAGGAGGAGTCAGGAAGGGGCATTTCTAGTCCTTCCTGTGCCAGCCCACATCCAGCTATGCAAAGGTGAACAGGCCAACACCCTGGCATGGAGGAGGGAAGCACAATCCATGGGGAAAAAAGACACAGAAACAAAAAGGACGAACTGGAATAGGAGCCACGTTAGAAGAATGAACACAAGATGTATGTGCAGGAATTCAGAGAACAGAGGCTTCTGGGGAGTTGGGGGACGCGCCATAGAAGGGAAGGACAAGCCAGGACCAGAGGATAAGTTGGTGTGTGCCAGGGAGTGGGGAGCAAAGGCAGCGAGGGTGAGACAGCAGGCCCTTGAGGGCACGAGCAGGGAGGGTGGGAGGCAGGGCTCAGAGGCATGGCTAGAAGAGTAGGTGGGGCAGACAGCCAGGACAAGCCTGGACACTGGGCACATCCTGGGCACATCCTGGTTTGTAAACAGGGAATGGAGCTGCAGCCTGGCCAGAAGAAGTGGATGTCAAAAAGAGGGCACCTGGGGCAGAGCACAGACTGGGTTGGAGAGAGACACCCTGAAGGCAGGGGGGCCAACTGGGAGCCTCGTGGGACACTCAGGGTCTGAACTAAAGGAATGAGGGTGAAGAAGGGGGCTGAGGAGTGGGCAAGACTTGCCACGCACAAGGGGAAGGGTGTGAGGCTGGGTTTCCAGCTTGTACAACTGGGTGGAGGAAGGTGGTAGTGTTGTCATTGACCAAGAAAGGAAATGTAGGGAAAGAACACTGCAGAGGTGAGGACCAAGGGCTGCTAGGACTCTCCACCCTCACCAGTTGGTCCTTGCAAGCAACCCTAGGCTCAATCAATGCCTTCTGGGGGCTTCAGCATCCCACTTTAGTACCCCAATCTCACCTGCATCCAAATGTTGTCTGTAACAAAGTTGTGATTCCCACGCAGAAGAAAATGGTCCCAATGAGCTGGCTGGTGGCCCACTGATCATAGCCCACGCACATGGCATCGGCCAGCAGGAAGGGTACTGCAATTGTACCGCTGAAGCATGTCAGGTAATGCTGCGGGCAGGAGACATGGACAGACACAGTAAGCCCTTCCTCATCTTTTTCCTGGTTTTATTCCAACTTTGCCCCCCTACTGCCTTTGACATAATAGCCCAAGTGAAGAATCTTTTTGGTTTTTTAAGTATACATTTATCACTTTTTCTTCTTTTTCAGCATTTCTCTTTTTTTTTTTTTTTTTTTGAGTTGGAGTCTCACTCTGTCACCCAGACTGGAGTGCAGTGGCCGCTCCTGGCCACCACAGCCTCGACCCACTGGGCTTCGGCAATCCTTCCGCCTCAGCCTTCCAAGTAGCTGGAACTACAGGCGTGCGCTACCACGCCCGGCTCATTTTGATTTTATTGTAGAGACGAGGTCTCGCTAAATTGCCCAGGCGGGTCTCGAATCCGCGGGCTCAGGCAATTCACTCACCTCAGCCTCCCAAAGGCGCGGGATTACAGGCTGAGCCACCAAGCCCGGCTAGCATTTCTCTTTTTTATTATACTTTTATGCCTTACTACTCACTGGCACAATTACTTACTTGCATGAATCCGTGCCAGTACAAAGAAAGCTCAATACGGCACTGGTGCTATTTTACTTCTATAATTCTTATCAGAAGTATCTGCAATTCCCCCGCAAGATTTTTTTTTTTTTTTTTTTTTGGCATCGATTGTTAAAACCATGAGGCCTTTCTCGTCTAACCTGGTGACAGGAATTGTGATGTGCTGAATCCTTCCTGCATTCTTCAAACAAACTCCAGTTAGTCATGCTGCATTTTTCTCCTGTGATCTAATTTGCTAATATTTTGTGTAGAATTTTACATCTACAGTCCCAAGATAATTAGTCTACTTAAAAAAAATTGTTTCATGTCTGGGAATTAAAAGTTATAAAAGCTTCCTAAGCTATGTAAGCATAAGGCGTTTTCTATTTTTTTTCTATGGGGTGGCATTGTTTTGCAAATGTCAAATTTATCTGTTCCAGTCAGGGCAGGGTCAAGATTATACAGAAGCTGAGTTCCAGAAAGAACTCACTTTAGGTACACATTCTTATATGCCAAATCATCCTTTGGGGAACCTCTTCCCCACACCTGTGGCCCTGGTAATATAGTCCCAGACCACACGACTTATTTCCTTCCCTTCTCTAATAGACCAGTTCTTATTTCTGTTGTGCAAACTTCCTACTTTTCTTCCCAAAAGCTTTCCATTTCTGCCTATGTTTGTCAAGCATATCACACGAAGCCCATGAAGCCAAACAGGATAGATATTTCCTGAAATGGACAGAACATTCCTATGCAGGATTTCTCAGAGCTGCTTACAACTTCATGTACTCTGTGTCGTCAAGAAGGGCGTGACACAGGCAAGGTTTCCCATTCCTATCTGACCAAGAAGACTTCTAGAAATATCTATAATATAAACATTTCAAAAAGCATGTCCCCTGAATCTGGTTCAGAATACTTGGCCTAAGGTAAATTATTTCCCGAGCCCACTCAGCTCTTCTAGCTCTGATTCCTCTTTCACTGGATAGACACCTGACAGTCCAGGTCACCATGTGCTTTGATACCTGAAAGTGGGTTGGGGGGGTTGGGAGATGGGAGGCTGGAAACCCAACCCAAACATCAGCTGTTGGCAGGCACAGCCCCACTCCGAAGTGAGTAAACATGGCTGGGTACTGAGATGAATTTTCTCAGCATCTGAGATAACTTAGGTGGAGAACGGATCACATCAACTTGAGAAAGGAAGAATGGAAAGCTGGACCTCAGAACAGAGTCCAAGTTAAAACCAAAGCAAATACAGACCAGGGGTGGGTGTTTAATAAAAGAGCCTCCCGCCTTGTCCCCTTTCTCCAAAAAGCCCTGCTTCAAACCTGTAAAAGGGAAAAGGGTGCTGAAGAGAGAGGAGGGGAGGTGCCAGAGAGATGGCGCTGCAGGCCTCCATCAGCTGTGTCACCAGCCCCTCGGCCCCCAGCCCACTTGCCCTGCCCTCCCCTCCCGCTGAAGGCTGCAGCGATACCACGGCAAAATTTCCCTTCCCTGAGAAAATAGGACCAAAACCTCCCACTTAGGTTCTGGCCAACTCAGCACTTTTAAGGCCATCCATACTTCATGGCAGAGCTTGCCCTGACTGTGGCCGGGTTAACCAGGCCAGGATGGGAGATGAAACTTAATTGTTCTTTCCTCTTCCACTTTTCTTCTCCCTTCTTCCTATAACTCTAGCATTTCCCCCTTCCTTTATATCACCCCTCTTGCTTGTTTCCTGAGCATTTTCCTTCTTTCTTTTCCCTGGTTAACTACTCTTCCTGTTCTTTTCTTCTTCCTACTATAATGAAATTGATGTATAACAATTCCCAGTCAGCATTTTTAAAAAAGGAATTTATGATAAAGTCTTCAATAATTAAAAATCAAAGTCAAATATTTTAAAAATCCAGATGACAGACAATTCAAGCATCTGCTGGTGGTTACACACTCTACAGAAACCATCTTACCTGCAACCCCAGAAATATACACAGGTACCAGGGAGGAACATCTTCTATGGTGTAAATCATGTCTGATCTCGGGGGGTCCAGACTGCCAGTGCTATCCAGGGTCTCTGCGAGAGAGCTCTGTGAGAGAGAAGGAGAAATGGTGGTACTTAGTAAATGTGAAGACTAATGATAATTCAGTTTAGTATAAGCGACTATTATTTTAAAAAAAAGCAACTTTTCAGATGGTCACCTTTCTCCTGCAATTTTGAACCTTGGCTATCTTTGAAACAAACTCAGGTATACGTGCTCAGTGGAACAGTCAATTCTCAGAACTTGGAGGTTCGGTGTCCCTTGGTATCAATGCACCCCTGAGAGCACTCAGCTTGCTCAGAGCTTCTCCCCAACCCTCCCACATGAACAGGGATGCTTCCAGGTTGAGACCACAAAGTGATGCCTTGTCCTGGCATCCTTGAGTGAGACCTCCAACTGAAGATGGTTTATAAAAATTTTTTTTTTTTTTTTGAGTTGGAGTCTCACTCTGTCGCCCAGACTGGAGTGCAGTGGCCGCTCCAGGCCACCGCAGCCTCGACCTGCTGGGCTCCGGCGATCCTTCCGCCTCAGCCTTCCGAGTAGCCGGAATTACAGGCATGCGCTACCACGCCCAGCTGATTTTTTTATTTATTGTAGAGATGAGGTCTCGCAGCCCAGGCAGGTCTCGAACCCGCAGGCTCAGGCAATCCACTCACCTCAGCCTCCCAAAGGTGCGGGATTACAGGCTGAGCCACCGAGCCCGGCTGATTTATAAAATGTTAACCATTTCAAGTAGAGACCACTGATCTGCCCCTCCCATCCATCCCATCCCTGCAAACAGGGAGACTCTTTGTACCCAAGGATAAATTTCTACAAACTTCTATAAAAGCACTGTTACTCAGACAACAATTTTAGGTGAAAATAACAAAATCCAAAAGTATACAAACACAATGATGCAAATTCCATTTAAAATACAAGCAACTAAAAATGTATTTATAGTTTAGGTGACAGGGTTTTTTTTCTTCTTTTTTTCTCACTATTAGTAATGATTGTTTAAGATGTCAAGTGTCACATGCTTTTTAAGCCACAATTATCACAAAGACCAATGGCTTCAGGTTAGAGTATAGACATTTCCAGTTAGTTCTGGCATCATTTCTCAACTCCTGCAGTATCTGAGTCAAACTCAGAAAATGTAAGTTATCCCTGAGTTCCTCATAGAGCCTCAAAACTGCTCTGGTTTTTAAAACTCTATGAAGAATTTCTTCGAGTCCAAGATACATGCCTTTTTAAAAAAATATTTTATAACCTAGAAAAAAAAGTGCCTTCAGGAAACAAAAATGAAAAGATGTCCCACAAAAGATAAAGATGATGACATTCTGACCATATCTAGCCCAAATGTGCCCCCTGGTCTGATACATTTTACCCATGGGAAAATGCTGATTCACTGTGTTCCATGTGTAGGGACAGGGATTTGGGGGCCAAATATCCTTAAACAAAAGAAGAGACACGACTCAGCCTCACCACCCACAGCCTGAAGGTAAATGTCTGACATTTGATCTACTATAAACAACTGAATATGATCTTTCAGAGAGCACGTTCTCTTTTGTTCTAACAATGAAAACTGGTAGATGTGCATTCTTGAAATGATTAAAATGGGTTATATGTATCTCTAAAAACTTGTTAGAAGAAATGGTAGAGAAAATACATGTGTGTGAGGAGTCTGACATGCAGTGATGTGCAGTAAACGATTAACTCATCAGGTCTTGGTTGTACAAACATTTCAAAGAAAGGTCTGACCCCTGTCTGACACCTGGGAGATAGATAACCTTAGCTCTTGGAATACCTTTTTTTTTTTGAGTTGGAGTCTCACTCTGTCACCCAGACTGGAGTGCAGTGGCCGCTCCCGGCCACTGCAGCCTCGACCTGCTGGGCTCCGGCGATCCTTCCGCCTCAGCCTTCCAAGTAGCTGGAACTACAGGTGCGCGCTACCATGCCGGCTGATTTTTTGATTTATTGTAGAGATGAGGTCTTGCCAAGTTACCCAGGCGGGTCTCGAACCCACGGGCTCAGGAAATTCACTCACCTCAGCCTCCCAAAGTGCTGGGATTACAGGTTGAGTCACCGAGCCTAGCTAATACCTTGCCTCTTAAAAGTGTCTTTTTTTGCCGGACTTGGTGGCTCAGCCTGTAATCCCGCGCCTTTGGGAGGCTGAAGTGAGTGGATTGCCTGAGCCGGTGGGTTCGAGACCCGCCTGGGCAGCGAGACCTCATCTCTACAATAAATCTAAAAATCAGCCGGGCATGGTAGCGCATGCCTGCAATTCTGGCTACTCGGAAGGCTGAGCGGAAGGATCGCCGGAGCCCAGCAGGTCAAGGCTGCGGTGGGCAGGAGCGGCCACTGCACTCCAGTCTGGGCGACTGAGTGAGGCTCCAACTCAAAAAAAAAAAAAAAAAAAAAAAGTGTCTTTTTTTTTTTAACCTGAAGCCTTGGGCCACACAGTATCAGCGTAACCTCTAGAGGGGATTGAGACTGACTATAGTTAGCCAGACAGGCAGTTAGCCATACCTGTGTGACTGATCCCCATAAAAACCCTGGAGAGCAAGGCCCTGGTTTAAAACACTCTACGTGTTGTCATATATCATTGCTGGGGAAATTAAACATTGCCTGTGTGACTCCACCGGGCAAGGATGGCTGGAAGTGAGTGCCTAGACCATGCCTCTGAGCCAGTCCTGCTGCTAATTCTAATCTGTATCCTTTCTCTGTAATAAACTGCAAATGTGAACACAACAGCTTTGTTGAATTCTGTGAGTCTTTCTAGTAAATCACCGAACATGATTTGGGAACTCCCGGATTGCGGTAACCATTCTGCTAACATGAGACAACTATGGCTACTGGGCTCACTGCACAAAGGTCTATGCAACCCATCACAGCATGTAGTCTTGCAGGTGGGCGTGTTGCTGCTCACAAAGCAAAATGACAAAGTCACAAGGAGAAATGTTTGAAAATAGAAAACAGTAACACTATAATTCATGGATTAGTACAACCTGCTATAAGAATATAAAAAACAAGCCGGGCTTGGTGGCTCAGCCCGTAATCCCGCACCTTTGGGAGGCTGAGGTGAGTGGACTGCCTGAGCCCGCGGGTTCAAGACCCGCCTGGGCAGCAAGACCTCATCTCTACAATAAATCAAAAAATCAGCCGGGCGTGGTAGTGCATGCCTGTAATTCTGGCTACTCGGAAGGCTGAGGCGGAAGGATCGCCGGAGCCCAGCAAGTCGAGGCTGCGGTGGCCTGGAGCGGCCACTGCACTCCAGTCTGGGCGACAGAGTGAGATTCCAACTCAAAAAAAAAAGAATATAAAAACCAGTATTTTTCGAAAAATTCCCAAACCACTAGTTTTAGTTATAAAGCAGAAGAGGAGACGTTTTGCATCTTCATTTTCCAGACAGGAACAGGCTAAGATTGAGATGTGCACACAGGTGTACATATGTGTTTGCACACACAAATTTTTTCTTAGCAATGTGGGTAGCTCTACAACTGAGAAACAGAACTAATGTAAATGTCCCATCCTGGTATTAAAATGATAGAGGAGGGAACTGTATGTTCGAGGGGCTCAAGCAACACAGCGAGGCAGACACTGCAGCCCCTCCTCTCTGAGATGGGAGGATCACGTATGGTTACTGCGCACGCTGTACTCTGCGATACCATCTCCATGATCACTGGATGCACAATAGAAGCCACTTTAAAAATTGTAAAAACAAAAGGTTTCCTGAAAAGATAACTATGTGAATAGTTTAATAATGTCATTTTTGAAAGACTTTCCATCTTATGCTGTGGTCTGAAATAATCTAAAGAACGACAAAATTACCTATGCTTTGAAGTACACAGTGAACTCAGAACTCAGGTTCTGCTTGGACCCCTCTTAAGATCGTTAATAACCTGTCCAATCTCTTCTGTGGTAATTTTCTAGTTTAGCATTTTTAGGGTCAGCTGTAGTCTCTGTTTCTCTAGGAAATCATTTCCTCTAGAGCAGAGTCAGCAAACATTTCCTATAAAGGGATATGGAGAGCAAGTATTTCAGGCACTGGGGACCATTAACATTTTGTCACTGTATTGCAGAAGCAGCTTTAGGCAATATGTAAGCAAAGCAGCATGGCTGTTGTGTTCAAGTAAAACTTTACAGACAAGAACAGGTATTGGACTAAATTTTGCTTGCAGTGTGTAGTTTGCCAACCCCTGCTGTAGAGTTACAAACTGATGATCATAAAGTTGCATGTAATATTCTCTTACACATTTCACTTCCTTTTACATTGCTAATTTTTTTCCCTTAATCATATCCATCAGAGATCAATTTAATTGTTCTTTTCAAAGAGTCAGTTCTGGGGTTCCAGTTAAACATAGTAGATTGACCATATGTATCACTTCCTACAACTCCTAAAAACACACAGAGGGAATAAATATGATAAAAATCTACAAGGACAAAAAAAAAAAAAACAGGACAAATGAGATTAACATTTTTTGGAATGTGTAAAGCATTTGGATGAGTTGTGACCCATTTGGGAAAGGAAAGGGATCTATAATCTGGGTGCTTATAGAAGGATGCTGTGAAGATATGAGCTGGCTAACCAAGAGAAGCCCAGAGAGGTTCTACACCCAGAGGAACAAGATGGAGAGGAGATGAGGTCTTAATTCCACAAACCTATCAGGCAACCAGGTGCCCCCTGCTATCCCTCCCTTCTCAAGACACAAAAATAAACAGTTTGAGAAAATAAACAGAAAAGACCTCATTCAGACTGAGCAGGACTATGCAGGGATACATAAAAACATCACCGGGAGGAGTCTTATCTGCTTCCAGAATGCCAGAAACTAGGTCACAGAAGCCAGGATTATACCCACAGAAAACTGATCAGTCCCAGAAACAAGACAGTGACAGCTATAGATCCCACAGAGACACAACACAGCTTTCCACCTGGTCCCTCAACCACAAGGCCCACCATTAGACAAACTTCATTCCCACGTAAAGACCCCACAATCATGTCTCTTACTGCCTTACACTCCTGGGACAACAAAGAAAGACTCAAAAAACAAAAGCAAATGAAACAGAGAAAAGAAGGCCAGTGTAGTCTGAAGAAAATACTTCTTAAAACATGGTCAAAGGCCAGGTACAGTGGCTCACCCCTTTAATCCCAGCACTTTGGGAGGCTGAGGTGGGAGGACTACTTGAGGTCAGGAGTTTGAGACCACCCTGGGCAACACAACAAAGGCCCAGACTCTACTATAAAATTTTAAAGCCAGGCTCGGTGGCTCAGCCTGTAATCCCAGAGCTTTGGGGGGCCGAGGTGAGTGGATTGCCTGAGCCCGCGGGTTCGAGACCCACCTGGGCAACTTGGCGAGACCTCATCTCTACAACAAAAATCAAAAAAATTAGCCGGGTGTGGTAGCGCGTGCCTGTAGTTCCAGCTACTTGGAAGGCTGAGGTGGAAGGATCGCCGGAGCCCAGCAGGTTGAGGCTGCAGTGGCCAGGAGTGGCCACTGCACTCTAGTCTGGGTGACAGAGTGAGACTCCAACTCAGGAAAAAACAAAATTTTTCTAGAAATTAGCCAGGCATGGTGGCTTGCACCTGTCCCTGTTACTCAAGAGGCTGAGGCAGGAGGATCACTTGAGCCCAGGAGTTTAAGGTTACAGTGAACTGTGATTGTTCCACTACACTCCAGTCTGAGCAATAGAGCAAGACCCTGTCTCAAAAATAAAATAAAATGTAGTTATATTAAATTTATTTTAAAAATTAGTTAATATAATCCAGGAAAATTAAAATGGGGTAAGGGGGCAGGAAAAAGGATAAACATACAAAAATTGAAACAATAAAGTCTGCAGATGAGTGAATAAAATAAGAGAAACAATAAAGTGAAATAATCACAGAAATAAAAAAAGGAAAAAAATCTATTTTCAGTTTTACACAAATAAACTTGGAAAGTAGAGTTAAAAGGTCAATTTTAAAAATAATTTACCAAAACTGACTTCAGAATAAAATAAGCCTCAAATTGACTGATTTCCAAAGTAGAAAGAGAGGAATATTTCAAAGGTATGTCAAAAGGCACTATATCCAGATTTACAGGGATTTTTGCCAAACCTTTAAATATACATATACTCTCTTAACATATTAAATTCCCATGTTATTTAAAATGTTCCTAAGAACACCACAAAATTATTTTATGAAGCAAATATGATACCAATATCAAAATCTCACAGAAATGATATCACTCCCTGCCACAAAAAGACACTGGACCAACCTCCCTCATAAACATTAATGTTAAAATTCTAGATAAATATTAGCAAACAGGCTGGGTACAGTGGTTCATGTCTATAATCCCAGCACTTTGGATTGCTGAGGTGGGAAGACAGCTTGAGCCCAGGTGTTGGAGACCAGTATAGGCAACATATAAGACCTTTACAAAAAAATTAGATGGGCATGGTGACATGAGCCTATAGTCCCAGCAACTAGGGAGGCTGAGGTGGAAGGACTGTCTGAACCCGGGAGGTTGAGGCTGTGGTGAGCTGTGTTCTCTAGCCTGGGTGACAGAGTGAGACCCTGACCATGACCATTTATTTTAAGAGTGCACTGATGGACCAGGCTCAGTGACTCAGCCTGTGATCCCAGCACTTTGGGAGACTGAGGCAAGTGGATTGCCAGAGCCCATGGGTTTGAGACCAGCCCAGGCAACCTGGCAAGACCTTGTATCTACAATAAATTTAAAAAATTAGCCAGGCATGGTAGTATGCGCCTGTAGTTCCGGCCACTTGGAAGGCTGAGGCGGAAGGATCGCCAGTACCCAGCAGGTCAACACTGGGGTGGGCTGTGAGTGTACCACTGCACTCCAGCCTGGGCAACAAAGTGAGACTCCAACTCAAAAAAAACAAAAAGCACTGATGTTCAACATTAATTGACTGACTAATATAATTCATCATATTGATAGGCATTAGGAGGAAACTCATACAAACATCTCTATAGACACTTAAAAAGCAGGGTCAAAATTCAAAAGCCATAATAGAATTTGAAAATTCAACAAATAAGGAATAAGGATACTTCCTTCACATAGTTAAAAGTGTCTACTTAAGCCCAAATTTACTATAATGATTAACAGAGAAGCCACCACCACTAAAGTCAAGGATGTCAATTATCATCCCTTTACTTTTACTGAGATACTTAGTCAGTGTACCTAGAGAAGAAGACAAAATTAAAAGTATAAAAATTAGATAAGATAGGTGGAAAATAGAGTAATAACAGTTTGCAAATTAGATAAATGTATACCTGGAAACCCAAGTGATCAAATTAAAACAAAAAACAGAGTATTTAGTAAAGTAATGGGGCACAAAATAATATACAGAAATCAATCAGTTATCAAGTTTGTAGGTATAATGAACATGAAAATTCAATTATCAATGGACACTAGAAAGATATACAACCTATCAATAACTTACGAAATATGAATGACATACATGAAGAAAAATTTTAAACCCCTCCAGAAAGACATAAAAAAATAGAAAATTAAAAAATTATCATAGTCTTAGACATGAAGACTACATATCAAATAAATATCACTTTTCTCTAAGTGAATTAATAAATTCATACGACCCAATACCAACAGATTATTTTTAGATAGTTGGGGAGTGGGGAAGGTAATCAGACAAGGTGATTCTACGTTTTATAAAGAAAAATATAGTTAGAAAAACTAAAAAAAGAGCAACATGGGAAAACTAACCCTGTAAGATATTAAAATATCATTAGGGGCCGGGTTCGGTGGCTCAGCCTGTAATCTCAGCAACTTTTGAGAGGCCAAGGCGAGTAGATTGCCTGAGCCCAAAGGTTTAAGACCAGACCCGCAACTTGACGAGACTGCATCTCTACAATAAATTTTTTTTAAAAAATTAGTTGGGCGTGGTAGTGCATGTCTGTGGTTCCAGTCACTTGGAAGGCTGAGGGGGAAGGATCACCAGAGCCCTGCAGGCCAAGGCTGGAGTGGCCATGAGTGTGCCACTGCACTTCAGCCTGGGCAACAAAGTGAGACCCCAACTCACAAATAAATAAATAAAATATCACTAGAGTATTATAAGAGTATGAGACTGATGCATGAACAGACAGAAAATTCTAATACAACAGAAAACCTTGGAAAGACATAATTCATGTAGGAATTTAATATAAGAAAAAAAGTATTTCGTATCAATTGGGGGAAGACAGATTATTCAATAATTGATGTTGGAGTAACTGGGTAGCCACCCGGGGAAAATAAGCTTGAGCCATATCGCAAGAATTCCAAATGAATCAAATGTTTATTAAATGTAATAAAACTATGAAAGAATCTGAAGAAAACAAGAGAATTCCCTTTTAACTGTGGTATTTTTAAAAGGCCTAACTGTGATTCCAAATCCAAAATTCCTAAGATTAATTTAACTACTTATTTTATTCTTGGATCCATGTAGCATACACCATAAACAAAATCAACACATAAATGTTGAAAAAGTCTGTAACTCAAGAAAAGGGTGGATGTCCCTTATATATAAAGATCTCTTATAAATCAATAAAAAGTCCAAGTGTTGGGAGCCGGCCACGGAGGCCCACTGAGCATTAGGGATCAGGGAGTGCTGTGGACCCCGAGACCACTAGGATGTGTTCGGGAGCCACTGACCCCATTTTACTCCTCCTCTTACCATGTAGCGCAAGTAACCTAAAGGAACTCTGCTGACCTAAGCTGAAGGCTCTGTGACTGTGACAGGCATGGCTCACTCTAGAAACTCATTGTTCCTGTTTCCCATGAACTGCGGTTTCGGCTGAGGTATTAGATATAATTCAAATTCAGGTCACATTTGGGAGCCTTTTATACGGTACAAGCTTCTTTGTAAGATTTAAAAGTATATTTGTAGAATTAGTATATACTTATGGAGAGCTGTTTTCAGCTTTAGACGGTATAGATGATTATCTAGAGTTACCAGAAATGGCCCAGCACAAACCTTGGGCTGGGCCACATTCCTGAGGGCCCAGAGCGTACTATGGACTGGGCTGCATTCTTTTAGGCCAGCTTTAGCTACAGTTAGTGTAGGGTTTTTCTACCTATTGTAGAAATGGAATTTACTTTATTCATAGATAGTATTGTAGAATAGGTCATGCTAATGTCAGGGAATCATGTTAGTTCAAGCATGATCAATCATGATATTTTGAAGTTTAATAAGAATACAGTTAACTTTAGAAATTTCATTGTCTCCATTTTCTACTATTGTGGTTTTGGCCTTAGTACATTTACAGTTTATATTTGGGTTTTATTTTTAGAAGCTTTATTGCTAATGTTCAGCTTTATATATTAGCATTAGGAATTAGAAACTTTCATAGAAATTAGGATAGATATATAGGACTTTAGAATAGCCATTTTGTTAAGAGATTGTAATCTATTGTTCCAAAAAGTGGCCCACCGTGAACCTTGGACTGGGCCACATCCTGTAGAGCCCAGCGTGATCTTTGGACTGGGCCACATTCTTTAGGAATTGGCTTAAGCTATAACTAAGAGCTTCCGTAGCATTGTGTAAGTAGTATTAGCATAGAATAGAAAGGTAATAAAATTTAAGTTAGTCATCATGGGTGTTGTGTGCGCATGAGCTTTAGAAGTTATTGATTATCAGAACATCATGATACTAGTAGGGATTGTTGCATTGCTTTTGAGGAACATTAACTAGCAAAGGGAACAATAAGACAATTTGGGGGTTTGTCCCTCCTCGTGCCTGAGAAAACATCTGGTGGGTTGGGGACACCCCTCCTGCACCTGGCTTTGTGTTCACGTGAATGACTTGTGAGACTATCTGTGTAAAATTTGGAGATAAATACCCACTGTAACTTCCAATAAAACGACTTCTGCTCAATTCACTGAACAGTTGTCCACTTTCTTTTTTTCTTCCTCTTTATATCTATCCCTCCATATTTCTTTCTTTTAATATCTATCCCTACTACAGAATCGGCTTCTGCGCTAGACAGAGTCCAGTCTATTTCTTTCTCCCCCTTTCTCTTTCTTTCTTTTAATATCTATCCCTACAGATTCGCCGACGCCACCACATCTTCCAAGGGACTCCCCAAAACTTGCAGGGGCTAGCCCCCTGTATCCAAGAACCAACAGAAAATATATATGAAAGGAAGTTTCCAGTAAAGGATATACAAATGGTTCTTGAGCATGTGAACTGAGGTTCTTGAGCAACCTCATTTAAAAAATACTAACAAAATAAAAGGGTAAACTGACAAATCTAAATGGAATGACATGCTCTAAAGTAAACTGGCTTGTACTACATCATAGTAACACTGAGAAACTGCTCCAGATTAAAGGTCTTAGAAATACATAACAATTAAGCACCTTAGGTGACCTTCATTTGGATTCTGGACCAAAACACTTTTAACAATTTTCATATTTATTTTGCTATAATGGACATTATGTGGACAACTGAGGAAATCTGAATAAAGTTCATGGATAATAGTATATCAGTAATTACCAATATTAATTAATAATTAAATATTTGTTTTAAAATTGAAAGTGATATAATCACTCAGGTACTAACTACATGATTGTTTATCAATGTTAAGAACTATACTGAGGTTATATAAGATAGTTTCTTTGTTTTAAGGAAAGACACATGAAGTATTTAGGGATAAAGGAGCATTATGCCTGTGACCTTCAAACAGCTCAGAAATAATTCTATCTCTATAAAGAATGATTAAGTCAACGTACTGAAATGTTAACATCTGGAGAATCTGTGTGCGTGCATACAAAGTGGTGTGGAACACACATACAGGCTGAGTATCTCTAATCTGAAAAGCTTGGAACCTGAAGTGTTTCAAATTTGTTCCAATTTTGGAATACTTACTTATTGAACATCACAAATCTGAAATGCTGCTTGAAGCATCATGTCAGCACTCACAAAGTTTCAAATATTGGAGCATTTCAGATTTCAGATTTTCAGATTTGAGAGACTGTCAGCCGCCAGTTACATAGAATACATAAAGAATGGAGGGGCACATTTTAAACTTTCTTAAGACATTTTTTTGGACTGTTTACATTTCAACAAGCAAGCTCAAGATAACTTCGTTTCTTAAAAACAGCTGGTACTTTAACAAAAGATGGCTTAAAGAGAAACCATAGGCTTGTAAGTTAGAAAAGCTTTCTAACTTACTAAAATCTCAAAATTATAAACATTTATCTTACATTTAACAACTTTTGTAATAATTCCAACTGTGCAGCTGGAACAATGGGCAGCAAGAGACCCCAGCTATATGGAGCACAGCACGTTCAAGTAGAGGTTCTTTAACAACTAGTTCACACATGACTGGTTTCACATTATAGTGATCGCTATTTCCCAAGAGTCTTGTGCTGTTTCCCAACTCTCTATTATTCACTCCTCACCGTAGCCCTGGAAGTTCTATGTTGTTTTAATCTCATTTTATGAATGAGGGGTTGGAGGTTCTGACAAGGTGAGTGACTTGCTTTGGAAGTGAACGCAGTTGTCTCCAAAGGCTGCATTTGTCAATGTGTAACACAGGTGCTTTTTTTTAGTCATTACTTGAAACAACTGATTTTTCTGAAAGTGCGATTAATAATAATTTTTAGTACCACTGCAACCACTTCTGTAAACAAATTTTGTAAGGAATCTGTGAACAACAAAGGACTAATATTCCAATGGGAATATCTAGGCTCTTTATTATTTAACTCATTTTTGTTCCAAATATCCTCATTATGAAGTTCAATGTCATCAAGATCCCTGATTCAAGAATTCCAGCAACACTGAGGTCAATGCTCGGAGTATTGAGTGTGGGCTACGATGCCACCTTATAGGTTCATGATGAGGCCTTATTCTTCAGATCCTTTCAGAATAAACACCTTTGGACAAGGGGTTCAAGAATATAAACAGATGCCAGGAAAGTCAAGTGTTTGATAAAATAATTAAGTGCATTATAACAAACAGCTGACTTCAGTGTTGAGATAAACATGAATAGGACGAACATCCAGAAGAGTCTTTAGTCCTTGGTTCTCGTCTCTCCTTGAATGACTCATTCTTATTTCATAAGAGAAAGAACCTGTCAATGCCACCTGAAAAGCAAGATCCTAAGAATAGCATCCTCTGATGTGACGTGTTCTTTGGACAAATTCAACACAGCAGGGCACTGATGTATTTCCTTTTCTTCATCTTTCAAACAGTGATAGTGATATACCTTTGTAACAGGGCTCTTATGAGGATTCAATGTGATGTGCTTCCTTCAATAATGTTCAGCTGAGGGTCTGGCCACCTTAATAGCATTATTCAATGCATGGCCACTCTTCTCATAGCCCCCTCATTTCATAAAATAAGAAAAATGGCCAATAAAATATGAAGACACTCTATCTCATTAGTATTCGAGGAAATGCAAATGTATCAATGTTTATTTTTTTCAGTTGGAGTCTCACTCTGTTGCCCAGGCTGGAGAGCAGTGGCACGTTCATGGACACCGCAACCTCCACCTGCTGGGCTCAAGCAATCCTTCTGCCTCAGCCTTCCAAGTAGCTGGAACTGCAGGCGCATGTTACCATGCCCGGCTAATTTTTCTGATTTATTGTAGAGACAAGGTCTCACCAAGTAGCCCAGGTTGGTCTCAAATTCCTGAGCTTAGGCAATCTTCTCGCTTTGGCCTCCCAAAGTGCTGGTATTACAGGCTTGAGCCACCATGCCCAGCTCTGTATCAATGTTCAGACAGTGAAAAGATGTTCACCCAAACAGGAAAATAAATGCCTAGCATAACTGTGCTAGATATTTTCCCTACCAACAGATCGCTACCATCAGCAAAAGGTTCAGCTACAGAGTTTCAAAAGCTCCAAAGTGTTAATGCTCCTTACTACGCATCTTGAAAGATGTTTTCCAGACAATGGAAGAAGAAGGTCGAAAACATGATAGCCTGGAATTATGGCATACAGGATCAATGGGGCACCAGGTCTGTGAAGAAGTCCCTTGCTTCAAGATGGGCCAAAGGAGTGCTAAATCCAGCAGTAGCTGGAGGTGTGGTGGAGGATGGTCCCCTGCAGACTGAAGGCCCGAGGCCACACCCCAACCACTGCTGCACTAACCTCACAGGAGCAGCTGGGAACCCAACCCTCCTGGAATTTCAGTATCTCTGCATAAATCTACTTTAATTAACCTTCATAAAATTTGCAATAGCTACAAGCAGAAGACGATAATAACATTGGTCAAGACAGGAAAAAATAAAATTTTCATCCTCCAGATTGGAATTTTTTTAAAGGGGGGAAAGAGACACACAAATTTGGTTTTTCCTGAATTTCAATATAAATTCTTCGTTCTTTATCATTTTCATGATTACACTACAAACTTACTGCATAAGTACTATATTTGTATGTATCAACTACTTCTTAGTGGTCTGTTATTAAAATATACACTGTCTACATCATAATACAGAAATATAGAGGTTCTAGAACACAATGCTTCATTATTCAAGTTGTTTAAATTAGTAAATTTTTATAGTAAAAATAAAACCTGTTTTTCAAGTCTAGAAAGTACAATTCAAATGGAGTTGACAAGTCTTAGAGCTGTGGTACTATCTGAAAATGCCACATTATCAAGCTTCTCATATGTGTTTGACACTGTGGCAAATACCAGTAAAAAAAGAAATCTTCCCTGACCTCTATGTTTGTACAAACTGACCCTTCAAGGAGATGGGATAAGGCAAAAACCAAAAAAAAAAAAGATTCTTCCCACCTAGCATGTAATTTCCATTGCTTTAGCCAAAGAGCATCATTAAATGCATTTTCAGTCTACATAAACTACTTGCAGGTTTTGCTTATTCTCTTATTTACTGCACACGTAGTATGTAACACGCACAATGCTAATAACTTTATATTCATCATTTCATTCAATTCTTACAACAGCCCTAAGACAGATGCTGATATTTTAATTCCCATTTTAGAGATGAGGAAACTGATACCCTGAGAACTTCTATAATTCTCTCAGGGTCTGAGTCAGAACTGCACCCAGATCTGACACCAGACCTCAAGCTCTTAACCACTTTCCTCTGGCATCCTGGCTGAAGTTTTCAAAAATACACAGATAATGACCCCTACGAGGGTCTCACCTTAATTGCTATTAAGATAATTAAAAACTGTTAACCTCTATTCACCACGACTCTTCCTATTTCTGCTATAAAGAGGACAGATCCTGCTCAGGAGGGTGGAGACCAAGCCCCCAGATGAGGGACACATAGGTCTCAGTACAGGATAAGGATGGGGCAGAAGTGGTGCAAGAAGTACCTTTTCTGCAATGCCATTTTCCGTAGTGTAGATGGCCATGAGCTCAGTGTCCTCATTGTCCTGCTCCCCACTGGACGAGGCACCTCCATTGATCACCACCTGCGGAGAAACAGTTTACTTAGAGACGGTTTCAGTGTGTACCACTCTGCTGCACAGAAGCCCGTCACCCCCCAAAAAACTTTTATAGTTCTCCTAAGAGTCCCAAATCGTGCATCCTCACCTATCAAAGGAGCAAAGTTTGGGGCCTTCTTAAATGAGACTTCTGGCAGACAACACTGCAGCCATGACTACGTGTGTTTTTGATGAAGGAGAAACACACCAGATGTCCCACGATGAGGCTGCACGAGCAGGAGGTTCTGCTGGGGAGATCAGACATGGAACGCCCCAGAGAAACCTCAGCAGTGGGCTCCTGCACCCTCCAGCCAAGAGAGGCTTGGTCCTCGCTGCTGTGTTTATGTGACTAGTGCTCAAAGCTGCCTTGGTTAAGCTCCCCTCCCATGAAACCACCTGAGGGCATCTTGCCACTTACAGCCACTAGAAGGAGGAACTCAGGCACTGCTGTTTACCTAGGGAGTAGCTTTCCGATATTTATTCTATATATTCCCTTCTCCCTGCCATTACGTGAGCTAGCCCACTGGAGTGCAACCCTCCGTGAGGGGTACATCATCTTCTTGGTTTCTGCCAGCCTGTAGCAAGGACAGTAAATTATTTTTACTCTTTTGCCAAATGGTTCAATTTCTAGGGATCCATCCCAAAGAAACAATACTAAACGCAAAAAAGGGGTTTAGCTCAAAAAAGGCAATCACTGTTCAAGTACAACAACAAATAACTCATTATAGACTATTCACACCCAGAATATTACAAGGAAAATGATTTTTATATAGTATATACTATCAAGGAGAAATACATATGTAATAATATTAAGATAACTGTACATATGGTAATAGTGCAACTACATTTTTAAAATACAGAACATGTATATTTAAATGTTCAAATCCTGGCATTGGTAAATATACTAAAAAGAAGTAAAGTACAAGAGATAGCCTAGGAGAAAATATAGTACAACATATATAAAAAGGGTATCAATAACAAAAAACATCTAAAATCCATAATAAAAACAAACAATTCAAAGGAAATGGGTAAAGGCTAGGAACACTTATGTCACAGGAAAAGTTAGAATATATAATAAAAGCACAGGAAAAGCTGCTCTACCTCATTTAAAATTATAGAAATGACAATTAAAATAAAATTATTTTTAACATAAATTTGGGGGAAAACTTAAAAATTGAATGTGGTGTTGACCAGAGCGTGGGAGGGCTATTCCCCTATGCTCGTGGAGAGAGTACATACTTGGTGGAAAGGTCTTTGGGGAGGGAATTTAGCAATGAGAATTGAAATAGGCATTTTCCTGGATTCAGGAGTTATGCTCATAGAAAATTATCCTCCAGAAATATCTATGCAAGTGGTATGTACACTGAAAGCTGACCACTACTTCCAGTGTTTGAAATACCAAATATTTGAGGATAACCTAAAAGCTCATCAAAAAGACGGACACTGTGACATTATGGTACATTCACTTAGAGGAGACTATTCAGTCATTAAAAAGAATAAAGTTGATGTACTGACCAAAAAAAAGAAAATACTGTTTTTAAAAAAAAAAAAATCATAAACAATAAGCCTAAAATTATCCCAATAGCGCTAAAAAAATAAAATTTTAATGACCTCCCCTACCTGTCTAAATGCCTTATAAAGAATCCAAAAAGCCGGACTCGGTGGTTCAGCCTGTAATCCCGCGCCTTTGGGAGGCTGAGGTGAGTGGATTGCCTGAGCCCGCAGGTTCAAGACCCGCCTGGGCAGGCGAGACCTCATCTCTACAATAAATCAAAAAATCAGCCAGGCATGGTAGCGCATGCCTGTAATTCCGGCTACTCGGAAGGCTGAGGCGGAAGGATCGCCGGAGCCCAGCAGGTCGAGGCTGCGGTGGCCGGGAGCAGCCACTGCACTCCAGTCTGGGCGACAGAGTGAGACTCCAACTCAAAAAAAAAAAAAAAATCCCCAAAAAAACGGCCAGGTGTGGTGTGGCTCATGCCTATAATCCTAGCACTCTGGGAGGCCAAGTTGAGAAGATTGCCTGAACCCCTGGGTTCAAGACCAGTCTGGGCAACTTGGCGAGACCTCATCTCCACAATAAATCAAAAAAACAGGCGTGATGGTGTGTGCCTATGGTTCCAGTTACTTGGAAGGCAGAGGTGGAAGGATCATTTGACCCCAGCAGGTTGAAGCTGCAGTGGCCATGAGTGTGCCACTACACTCCAGCTTGGGTAACAGAGTGAGACTTCAACTTTAAAAAAAAAAAATCCAAAAAAGAAAAAGTCAGTGGGAAGGGTGCTGTCCTAGGGACGAGGACAGAAATAGCAGATACTTTTCTTTTCTTTTTTTTAACGGCAACTTCATGTTTGGATCTTATATGACTAGTATGCATTCATGTTATTGTTTTATATTACTTTTTTTTGTTGTTGAGTCAGGGTCTCATTCTGTCACCCACGTTGGAGAGCAGTTTCATGATCATGGCTCCCTGCAGCCTCACCCTCCTGGACTTAGGCGAGACTTTCACCTTAGCCTCCCGAGCAGCTGGGACTACAGGCACATGCCACCACACCTGGCTAATTTTTTTTTATTGTTAGTAAGGACGAGGTCTCCCTATGCTGCTTGGGCTCAAGCAATCCTTCTACCTCAGCCTCTCAAAGTACTGAATCATTGTGCCTGTATATTGCTTTTTTAAATGAGTAATTAAAAGAACATACTCCAAAATACTAACAGTGGTTGTCTTTAATCAGTAGGGTCATTTTTGTCTTCTTTTTCCCTTTTTATATTTGGTAATTTTCTAAAATGATCACAATTTATTTCTACAACAGAGAAGAAATGTATAAAGATCCTAGCAGCATAACCTGGATTGAAGCAGTCCAGAGAGGTTTTCAATCCATGTATTTGTGTAGCCAGGGAAATCAGGGCATTGGAAAATTAAATTTCTCATTCAAGGTCACACTAATTATAATCCAAGTCTGAGGTGAATTCTAAAGTATGCCAGAGATCTCAATTAACCAGTACATATTTTTACAAGGTACAATTTTCCTGTATTACTTCAAATAAAGATCTGCTTTTAAAATTATTTCTCGGCCGGGCTCAGTGGCTCAGCCTGTAATCCCAGCACTTTGGGAGGCCGAGGTGAGTGGATTGCCTGAGCCTGTGGGTTCAAGACCCACCTGGGCAACTTGGCAAGACCTCATCTCTACAATAAAGCAAAAATTAGCCGGGCGTGGTAGCACGCGCCTGTAGTTCCAGCTACTTGGAAGGCTGAGGCAGAAGGATCGCCAGAGCCCAGCAGGTCGAGGTTGTGGTGGCCGGGAGCATGCCACTGCACTCCAGTCTGGGCAACAGAGTGAGACTCCAACTCAAAAAAAAAAATTATTTCTCTATCATACTAGAACTCTTCACACAAGCCAACTGGGTTTGTGACATTGGTTTGCCTGTAAAACTAGCAGCCGGCAGGATATACATTCCTGGCCAAGTTCAGGTTCACAACGCGTAACTCTTTTACTTGCAATGAGAACCATACTTCAAGTCATATCACAGCAGTACTCAGCCCACTGACAAGCCAAGAGGAACAAACACTCAGGATGAACTCTCTTAAAACAATGTTTAGTTACTAAATCAGCAGAGAGCCAGATCTGATTTAAAGTCCTATGCTAGCTTAAAACTAACCTTCACCTGCATGCATCTAACTCCTGCAGGAACAACTGCTTCGTGGCATACCGAGTTTCCTTTTAGGGTAATGAAAATGTTTTGGAACCCAAAGGAGGATGTGGTTGCACAATATTGTGAATGTGTTAAATGTCACTTAATTGTTTACTTTAAAATGCTGAATTATGTGTTATGTGAACTTCACCTCAATAAATTTTTTACACATGTATACATGGCACCAAAGAAGCCAGATTTTAGAAGTCAGCAAATTACTACTGCTTCCCTGACTCATTCCATTCACATACTTATATATACACACTAAAACAAGTAAGTACAACCTTTCTCGCTCCTCAGCCATTTTGGCAGTTGCTCTTGGTTGGGGGCCATCCTGCACCTAAGGTAGGAAGACAGTGGCCACAAAGAAGACAAAAAAAATCACTGGAGTCCATCAACTCAAGGCTCCAACTCGTTATGAAAAGTAGAAAGTACACACTGGGATACAAGTAGACTCTGAAGATAATCTGACAAGGCAAAACAAAACTGGTTCATCCTCACTAACAACTGCCAGGCTTTGAGGAAATCTAAAATAGAGTACTGTGCTATGTGAGCCAAAACTGGAGTCCATCACTACAGTGGCAATAACATTGAATTGGGCACGGTGCACAGAAAATACTACAGAATACGCACATTGGCTATCATCGGTCCAGGTGATTCTAGTATCATTAGAAGCATGCCAGAACAGGCTGGTAAAAGTAAACCATGCAAAATTGTTCTTTATAATAAAACTTGGCAGAGTGTGTTGTTTTAAAATAATTAATTAAATAAAATAATACAGATGATCCCTGGTGCGTGTTCTGGACAGTCACACTGGCTGCAGCGAGCGTGGTCAAGTGTGGTGAAGTAAAGGGCTGACCTTTCGGGACAAGAGGAGGCAGTGGCTGGGCTAAGGTCTG
The DNA here is from genome assembly GCA_027257055.1 of Cephalopachus bancanus. Lineage (NCBI taxonomy): Eukaryota > Metazoa > Chordata > Mammalia > Primates > Tarsiidae > Cephalopachus > Cephalopachus bancanus. The sequence continues at coordinate 6,722,394 of JAPVLO010000239.1, forward strand.
GGAATGGTAGTCTGCTTTGAGAGAGGGCAAGGAGGTGGACTTCATGCCCCCTAGAGACTGCCTGGATGGGAGCTCAGTGATGAATGCAGGGGGAGAGATCATCACGGCAAAACAGGCAACACCCCAGCCCTAGACCAGATGCTGGGAGAAGGGCAGTGAAGTGTCTGGGCCACTGTTCAGTTTTCTCAGCTAGGCAGCTAGGTGGATGGAGGTGCCAGTAACAAAGGGATAGTGTAGGAGGGGCAATTCAAATTGTATTGGGTAGGAAGGGCAGAGTGTTCGTAAGCCAATTCAAAATGTGCTTGACCCATACCAGAGACGAAGCTGTACTTTCCCAGGCTACTCCAGGAAATATACTGAACTGTAAACATTACTGATCTAGATAACCCATGATTCCTAATGTATTTGCATAGGTCAAGCCATCCTGAGGACCTCAGAGCTCACCTTCCAGTGTGTCAATCTCCTGTTGCAGAGCTGAGTTGCAGTCTACCTGCCTCCCCTTGCCCCTGCCACCCTCATGCCCTAAGGAAAGCCATAAAAAGCAGGGACACCCACAGGAACTGCTCTTGTCTGACTGGCTCATCTCTGATGTGTCTGTGAGCAGGTAGCTGCCTAAACACTTCTCACAGATTAAAAGTTCTGGTCAAAGCACTAGTCTATTTTACTAATCATTTTCCTTTGGTTTATTAAAATAGCTGTCATAGTGGTCTAGTTTTTAATGCAAAAATTTTAATTTAAAAAACCAAATGGCAATGTCAGTTCTTCAGGAAACAGATTGAGCTTTTTTTTTTTAATAGGAAAAGAATAAAAAATGGAACCTCTAAATATCATTTTAACTGGGAAATAAAACATGTATTGGAAAACTTTCTAAACTTAATAGGTCTTGTTTCCTTTTGTGTTATTAATAGACAACAGGGAAGAATCTTGGCATCTTTTCTCTCAGGAAGTCTTTATAAAAATATCAGTAGATTATTATAACCCTTTTGAGGAAAAGATATCCTTTCGTCTCCAAAACTATTTTAGGAAAAGATGTCCTTTGTCTCCAAAACTATTTCAAACCAAACTGTGGCCTTAAATTCTGTCTTTTAACCTAATACTGCCCAATCACTTGATCACCTGTAAAAGCAGGTTTTCTCAGCCTAACCAGATAATTTTGTCTGTCTCCAATATGCAGGGCTACTGTGACTTTGAACATGAAAGTATGTTTGGTTACTCAATAAATACAATGTCCTTTTTGCTCAAATGTTTTATCTCTACTAAGCTAAGACAATGGTGCTAAAGTATTTCTAAACAATTCTCCTGAGTTGGCTAGAGAGTAGGAAGCAGAAGTGACAGAGCCATAGCCTAGGGGTGTCAGCATCACAGCAATGCAGGTTAACTGATATACCTGCATTGTTTCAGCAGAAGTCACAGCAGATCAGCTGCTTATGGCCCGTCGGGTGGAGGGCACAGGCACCTCCAATGAGAGTGTTCAGAACTCAATTTCCCACCTATTTGGAGCTGGTATAATTCACCCACCACTGTCATGCACCCGTTTGGCAGATGACCGAACCATTATATACCAAACCAATCACTTTCAGGGTAGTAATAAAGTTCCCTAAAGTAACTGCTTTCTATTCTTGTAATAAAAAGTAACACACAGTGATCTTAACCACCCTCCCCCAACACACATACAAAGACTACTTCCTCTGATATCCAAATCTATTCTATAATTAAAATGTGTTTGAATAAATGTATCAAGATTAGTGTTTCTTAGTCTTTACTCTAAGCCCTTTTTTTAGGAACATGAAAATTCCCTACCTATCTTCAATATTATTGGAAATTTCAAAATTAACTACAATGAAAAACAAGTCATCCCAGACTTTGCCACGATACAACATATGTATGTAAAATAAATCTGCACTGGTACCCCCTAAATATATACTTCTTAAAAATAGTCAAAGTTAGTATAGGTACAACGTATGTTTAAACACCTGGAGCTTGTCAGTCTTAGATTATAACATCCTAAAAAATGTAGCCAGTAGATCTAACATAACATTAGCTACCTTGAAGCTTTCGAGAATTTTTTTTTTTAATTTTAAAGCTGTGGGGTACTCTTCAGGATTAGGTACATAAATGGCCATTGTATAGATGAGGTTTGGGCCTTCCTCTGGTGCCCATTTCGCCTGATTTGAAATCAGGTACGCCTTTATTGATGTTATGTGCCCCACCCCTACCAGCCCCCACAGTGTCCTACTACTGCCAATCCCTTTCTTATAGTATAATGATAAATGTTCAGAGTCTGCTTATGAGTGAGAACATGTGGTACTCGGTTCTTTGTTCCTGTGATAGATCGCTGAGTATTATAGACTCTAAATCCATCCAAGTTTCTGTGAAGTCCATAATTTTGCCGTTCTTTATGGCTGTATAATACTCCATCAGCCCCCTGTGACTCCCCTAGTGGCCATGTGCGAGCAGAACCATCTGGAGTAACCAGTGCTGCAGCCAAAAGCACAGGGACCATGGATAGCATGGCCTCCTCTCCTTGCCCCACCCAGGCCTGACTTTCTTGAGGCAGTCTTCTCCAGAAGGCTGAAGGCTATGACGGCTAGAAGCACCCTTGGGGTTCCAAGTATGTCTCCCCTGTCCCCTAGCACCACCTGTCCTTCAAGAGGAGCCAGATGGTACCTCGTCTCCCCATTGCAGCCCACAGCCTGAGCAGTGGGCAAGGTGAGGTGCCTATCTATGGCCCACACTGAAAACCCTATGCGGTTTGTGCTCCCACACACCCCGGGGTAGATGGTGGTGGTGACCACAAGCGTCTGCCTGCACATATTCATGCCAGGCACTTCATCAAACATCTTCCTTTGGAAGTGAGGTTTCTAACAAATGTCCCTGTGGACCCCGTCCTCAAACTGATTCCGGAACAGATCCTGAGAACAGCCAGAAGGTTACAGAACACCACCCAAAAGGAGACTGTCCTCTTCCATTCCCTTCCAGGTGGTAACACATTAAATGAGGAAACCCCAAGAAAACCTGGAGTTTATTTATGAAAAATTGTGTATTTACTCTTACATATTTAAACTTCAGTCACATTCAAATTACTCTCCGTTTGAAGCAATTCACCTATCAAGACACTTTTTCCATTGCTCAAAACAGTGTTTGAGCTGGTCAATTTCGGTGCCTTTTAATGCTTCTGCCTTTTTTTGTTTCACCTCTTCCACATCAGCAAAACGTTTCCCTTTAGGACTTTTTTCAACCAAGGAACCGAAAAAAAAAAAAAAGTTGCTCAGGAAGAGACTGGGTGAGTAGGGAGGGTGGGGCATGGGGGTCACGCCAATTTTGGCCAAAAACTGCTGAGCATTCAGTGCGGTGTGGGCGGGTACGCTTGTAAATCACCCAACGTAAATGGGCAGATGTGTTGAAAGAATCTCAACAACAACAACAAAAATTCACTGAAATCAAACACAACCTCTCACAACACCACTAGATGGTACACTGATACCAATGGGTTCCTAGAACACTTTCCCAGCAGGGAAAGTCTGTACTGCAAGGGGCCTACCCTCCAAAACTAATTCCAAAAAATAGTATCTTACAGATATCATAGATAACATTATGATAAATAACAAACCAAAATCTCTAATATGTCAAGAACATGCAGGGATACAAACTCAGTTTTCAAAACCACCAACATCCCAGCAGAAAAATAACTAAGAAAATATACATGGTTCCTGAACATTTGAAAAGATGCCACCCTCACTCATAAAAAGATACAAATTCAAAGTATAACAAGAAACCTTTCCCCACCTACTTAATTGGCCAACAGCACGAGCTGACCATATATACAGGAAAATAGGCATTCACACATTGCTGATGAAACCACCTCAAAAGAGAGTAATCTGGTGATATCCCTCAATTTACCAAGGCCCACTCCCCTTGACCCAACAATCCCACCCTTGGAAATTGATCCTTCAATTATATCTGAGTGAAATGACTTATGTAGCCGGGCTCGGTGGCTCAGCCTGTAATCCCGCGCCTTTGGGAAGCTGAGGTGAGTGGATTGCCTGAGCCCGCGGGTTCAAGACCCGCCTGGGCAACTTGGCGAGACCTCATCTCTACAATAAATCAAAAAAATCAGCCGGGCGTGGTAGCGCACGCCTGTAGTTCCAGCTACTTGGAAGGCTGAGGTGGAAGGATCACCGGAGCCCAGCAGGTCAAGGCTGCGGTGGCCAGAAGTGGCCACTGTATCCAGTCTGAGTGACAGAGTGAGACTCCAACTCAAAAAAAAAAAAAAGAAATGACTTATGTGAAAGGTTATTCACTGCAGTGCTATTTGTAATAGCAAAATATTAGAAACAAGTTAGGCACAGTAGCTCAAGCCTGTAATCTCAGCACTTTAGGAAGTCGAGGCAGGAGGACTGCTTAATCCCAGGAGTTCAAGATAAGCCTGGGCAACATAACAAGACCTCATTTCTGCAAAAATAAAAAAAAAATTGCTGGGCATGGTAGTGCACACCTGTAGTCCCAACTACTTGGAGGCTGACGAGGAAGGATCACCTGAGCCCAGGAGGTTGAGGCATGGTGAGCTGTGATCATGCCACTATACTCCAGTGCGAGAGACAGAATGAGACTCTGACTCAAAAAAATGCATACAGAGGGTATCAAAAATACGTATACACATTTTAAGAAAGGAAAAAAAACTGTGATCAAAAGCGTCATACTCATTATATAACATTTGACTTCTGCAATTACAAGAGGTGCTCAAAGTGGTTACCATCAGCATCCAGACACTTCTGATTACGGTAAACTAAAAGTAATACACAGGTAAAATCCCCTAAAATGTGTATACACTTTTTGGCACTCCCATTATATATATGTATACATATTAGAAACAGTCTAGATATCTAGCTATAAGAATTAAATAAGTTGTCTACACACTTTTTGGCACCCCCATTATGTATATATATCAGAAACAGTCTAGACATCTAGCTATAAGAATTAAATAAGTTGTTTTATGGTTATAAAAAAAGAATAGAGACACTCTTTACATACTGACCTAGGTAGAAACAAAACATCATCCAAGACATATCAGTAAGTGAAAAGGGAAAGCAGGGCTATAGACATGTATTAATAGATACACGCATATCCTTCTGCAACTGAAGCTGCTCTCCATAAATGGGGCTAGGGGAAATATCTTCCTATCCCAGTGCTACCTAGTTGACACTAGTCAGGTACAGATCTGTCTGGCAGTGCCACGGGTTCCTCCTGCATCTCCTCAAATTGCTATCTGATCCAGAGATTTTCTCTGCAATTGTAACTTCTCGTAGTTCTATATGCCACTCTAAAACAGCTGATCATCAACAGCAGCCCACCTGAAATAAAGAGGTTTGGGAGGAAAACAGATACAAAGGAAAAATATAAATGGCCAAAGAATATTGGTGGCAAAGTGTTCCACTTCACTGAAATTCACAATTAAAGCAATGAGATACAATAACTTACACTGAACTGTCATTTATTATGGAAAATTAGAAACAACCCAAAGTCCCAATGAAAGTAGAAAGAACCACAGTTTGCTATTATGCCACAATTTAACTTATATTTTCAATAACGTTGATATACCAAATATGATGTGAAGCTAAAGGACTTTATAAAGCAGAGTGTGTGTGTGTGTGTGTGTGTGTGTGTTTGTGAATGTGTATATATGTGTTTTGACCCAAATTTTATAAAAGAACACCCTAATATTTACTTCAAATCTCTGTGTGTTGTTGTTCTGGCTAATGAGATTTTACATGATGGATGTTTTCCTTATTATACTGTTCTTTACTCTCTAAGTTTCCTACAGCGAACATAGTTACCTTGTAAATAAAGATATGCACATAAAGAAACAAGGACAGAAAATAAACATATATAAACTATAAAAAAGAGACAGTAAGAGAATATCAGTTTTCTTGTTCTTCCATTTAACCCCAACAACACATTTTATACCACGAAGCCTAGGGATAAGCATGAGTACTCTAAAACATGTATAGTTTTTGGGTTTTTTTTCCCACAGAGGTAAGAAGACTTATTAGGATGTGTCTAACAATCTTTTGCAGCTCTTCAGGTTGCAGATCTTCAGAGCCGAGGTTCTTGTCTCATGCCCAGGAAGAATGAGGGGCACGGACAGCTGGAAAGTGAGAAAGCAGGATTTATTGAGAGGACAGAGAAGCTCCCACAGTGGGAGGGGACCCAAAGGGGTTGCCCAAACGTGTAGTTTTAAAGGGGAGGTGGGACCACTGGGTTATTGCAATCCAATAACATATCTCCCTCCTCAACTACTTTATCAAATCCTAATAGGAATGAGCTTTTTCTCCAACAGAATTATGGGCTTAGATTAAAAGTAACCTGCAATGTAAGAAACTATCAGAGCAAGAAAATTAACTTTTAAGATCATCAAAAACTTGGAAAGAAAGACAAGGTGAGGAAAAGAACCTGATTGTGCATAAAAACCTGCATTTGCCTCCCAGTGTTTTCATGTTTTTGTTTCAAAGCATATGTTGGCATATTCCTTTTCTAATACTTTTCCCCCCAACTTATACATTTTAAAACAGAAGGGGCCGTTCACCTCCTCCTCTAAATACATGGTCCTTATGCAGGAGATTCAAACTCTCATCTTACAGAAAGAAGAGAATTAAACCAATTCCCTGGGCAGACCCCAGGGAAGTCTCTCTTCATCGTCAGACCCTTCTTGGGATCACTCAGTGTCAATCCTAAGATCTATTACTGTGACTGAAAGAGAACATTTTCCAAGACAACTATTAATTTTATTTATTTATTTATTTATTTTTTTGAGTTGGAGTCTCACTCTGTCACCCAGACTGGAGTGCAGTGGCTGCTCCCGGCCACTGCAGCCTCAACCTGCTGGGCTCCGGCGATCGCTCCACCTCAGCCTTCCAGGTAGCTGGAATTACAGGCTCGCGCTACCACGCCCGGCTAATTTTTTGATTTATTGTAGAGATGAGGTCTCGCCTGCCCAGGCGGTTCTTGAACCCGCAGGCTCAGGCAATCCACTCACCTCAGCCTCCCAAAGGCACGAGATTACAGGCTGAGCCACCGAGTCTGGCTGGCATCAAGACTTTTTGCTATATTTTTCTGATTCTAATTCCTTGCTAAGCTGTATTCACTCCTATTACACATTTCCTAGCTGGCTTTAAAACACATGGATTTGCCTAACATGATTCCTGTGGCATAAGAGGAAGATCTTTTGCTATGTTCCCCCTACCTAATATTAACTATGACCACATGATCTAATTTCCATGAACCCTGGGGCTTTCCATGTCTCTTGTTCTTGTTTGTTTGTTTGTTTGTTTTTTGAGTTGGAGTCTCATTCTGTCACCCAGACTGGAGTGCAGTGGCTGTTCCCAGCCACCGCGGCCTCGAACTGCTGGGCTCTGGCGATCCATCCGCCTCAGTCTTCCAAGTAGCTGGAACTACAGGCAGGCGCTACCACGCCCAGCTAATTTTTTGGTTTATTGTAGAGATGAGGTCTCGCCAAGTTGCCCAGGCGGGTCTTGAACCCATGGGCTCAGGCAATCCACTCACCTCAGCCTCCCAAAGGCATGGGATTACAGGCTGAGCCACTGAGCCCGGCTGTCTCTTGTTCTTATTGTGACCTTGTCAAATTCTTCTTCTATGTATAGGTTCATTCTTCTTAAATTATTGTGTGGGCATCTGTTTTTTTTTGTTTAAAAATCTAGGAAGCAGTTGTAATGTAGGCTGCGTAAGAGATGCTCTAATAATAAGATCCTTCACACTCATACCCCAGCCATGACTCTAGCAGATACTCACCACCCCCAAACCTGGTTTCCAGGAGCAGCCAGATTGTTCCTGGTGCTGAGCTGAGCCTCTCTGCACTCCAGCACACCTCTCTCTAGGCGCCTTGAAGCTGACAGCCTAAGGCCCAGCTTTAGATTCCAAAGCAAAGATGGAAATAAAAGCCAGCATTCCAGTCTTGCAAGACCTGACCAGCAAACAAAGAGTTGGGCTGACCACGTGTGGTCATCAAGTGCTTGACTACTGCAAGCAAGGAAATGAATTTTACATTTTACTTAATTCCAATTAACTTACAATTGAATAGCCACAAGTGGCTAGCAGCTGTGGTATTGGACAGCCCAGATCTAGACACAAAGTCAAAACCCAGAGTTGCTATGCTGGTGACGCTTCAATATTTACATTTTCAAAAGCCAGGATGAAAGAAGGCACCAGCAGGTAGTGACAGCCTGTATCATCCTCCAAGTCAGCCTCCTGTGAGCATCTCCAGCAGTGAGGTCCTCAGCCCTCTTTTCCTCTGCCAGCTCTGCCTGGCAGCCGTAACCTCTCCCACAGGTCAGCCTCCACCCACGTGAGCCGTTACCATGGGTCTGGAGCACTCCTGCTCTCGGTGTGCACCAAGCCCCACACCCCCAGTATCTGCAGGCTCTAGGAGACAGCAGCACTTCAAATCCATGACTTTGCAAACTCCATCATCTTTCATTGTTTCCATCCTCCAAACTTACGGGTTTCGTTAGACTCTGTATTTTCTGCAAAGCCACCATCCGCCCAAACATGTTCCTACGTATAAAATCGTGATGGGAGCCCTGAGTTTCCCCCTCTCCTGGCCCTCACAGTCTCCTGGCATCTCTTCTCCCAGCCTCACTCCATTCTTACTGCCCTCACCCAAGATCAAGCCCTTGCCATCTCTCTGGCCCATTGACTCTCCTGGTCCTCTGATTCCAATCAGTCACCTAAAGAAAAAAGTCCAGGGACTCCCGCAGCCCCCGGAAGGAACCCTCCTGTAGCACTCGTTCTCCAGTGTGGAAGCACCCACTCCTGCTTCTGGTTCACATACTACTTGAAGGCAGAGAGTAAGCTGCAGAGTATTATACCCAGATATGGTCACCTCTTCCACAGAATGTGGTCAATAAATATTTGCTAAATGATTATTACAACAGACGGTGTTCTTTATTCTTCTAACAGTGCCCTACCCCAGTTCACTCTCTATGCTATTCTCAGGTTTTCCTTCAATATTCCTACAGCACAACCTAGTAGGTCAAAACCCCTTGAAGAGCTTTTATTGATACACTAAAAATTTCAAAGCTTCTCGAGCAGTCATTCAAGAGCCACTCAGCATCCAGACTCTCAAACATGTTCTAAAGCCACTCCCTCCCCACCTGCCTTTTTCTTTCTGTCCTGACTCCGTCCAGACTGACTTCTTGCTCTCTCTCCTTCCCAACACCTTGACACACTCCAACATGTCATGTTGGCAGCCATTACCTCCAGGACCCAGTACAGAGAAGGTCCGTCCCCCACTTTCAGCACCCCCTGCCTTTTCCCACACATCTCCTTTTCTTCTATAACAGAATTATTCCATAGAAGACATGCTTTAAAGTCAGCAAAGATCACCTATACTTAAAACTACTCAGAGAACCTCTTAGTAGTATCACTCTCGGATCCATTTCTCAATGCACTGAGAGGCCATGTTCTAAGAGAAACAAAAACGTAAAAAGAAAAATCACCCAAGTCAGTGAGATGCTCACACTTACAAGTTGCTGCAGGACACACAGATCATAAACTATGGCATCCCCCCACCAACTCTTGCTTTTTAAGACCATTCCCAAGAACACCTGTTAAGCTCAGTATGATCAGTGCACAATGCCTTTCATTCGTGGTGTTTATGGGCAGCCCATTTCTCTCTTACCTGGCTGTGAACTCCTTAGGGGCAAGAGCCTTGTATGATCCCACTGATGTAAACTTTAATTAACATGTCATGTGAACTAGACACTTTAGGCCAATCTCTGCCCTTATCTGCCACAGAACCCCTAAGAAGAGTTCTAAAGCCACCTTCAGGTCTAAGGCTGTCAGAGTCTATGAAATTAGTGTCTTGACCTCATGGGCTCAATGAAGAACAGACATACACAGGTCTCAAGAGCAGAGAGGCTGTGTCCACATTAATCCCATCAATGGGTAAGCAGGAAGGGACCCATAGTAACTTGATCCCTACATCTATCCTGTCAATAAGAAAGCCATTCTATTTTATTTGTAAAGTTGACTTAGGGTAGCAATTTCACTAGTGATTAAATATGGGCAGCACAGCATTTCTGTTCTTATTATAACATTTTCTAACAAAATTTTCCACAACCTCTAATCCCATCACATGAACTGTTTCTTTCTCTTTTTTTTTTTGGAGTCAGAGTCTCACTCTGTCACCCAGGCAGGAGTGCAGTGGCATGCTCACAGCCACCACAGCCTCAACCTGCTGGGCTCAGGTGATCTTTCCAAGTAGCTGGAACTACAGGCGTGTACCACCACACCTGGCTAATTTTTTTATTTATTGTACAGATGAGGCCTCACCATGCTGCCTATGCTGGTCTCAAACCCACGGGCTCAAGCAATCCCCTCATCTCAGCCTCCCCAAGTGCTGGGATTACAGGCATGAGCCACCACACCAGGTGAACTTTTCTTTATAAACATTCTTTGATAGCCTCTTGTTTTGGTGTTTTCCTTCCTTTATTTCACCTTCTACTTTTTCACGGGCTTTAAGGAGTGCAGATTAAGGTCCATCTCTGCATTCCTGGCTCCCAGTCACCTCAGTGGCTCACAGGCCAACACTTACCCACCTGTTTCCCCTTGGCATTTCTCACCTCCCAGCAGCTCAATCCCAAGATTCCAATTCTCTCTCCTCTCTTTGCACTTCAATTTAGCATAACTTTAAAAACTACTGCCTTCCCTCTTTTAACGCTTCCTTTTATAGCTCTAGACTAGGATAAAAATTATATGACATCCTTAATTAAATGGCTCTAGTGTTAAATCAATTTGATAACTACATTATATTGCTACACAACGAAGGACTGGGACCACATGCCCAGTTCCCATGTGCTTGCAGAGAACGCGGTGAAGATGGATCTGGGAACCAATGGTTTTAGGAATACTTCTTCCCAGCCTTACCCCTAAGAAATAAAACAGTGATAGAGGGAAAAACTCAGAATCAGACAGCCACAAAAAGACAGACAAACATTTGCCTACATGAGAAAGAAGTATGGAAGAAGTGGGCCTAATGTTGGGACCTGCTGGGCTCTGAGCCTGGAAGCCAAGAGGCCCCCATGCAGGGTGGGGATCTGAGCCAGGCCGGGCAGGTTTCCCCAGTCCTTCATGTCAGCACCTCTGGGGAAGAGGACAAGGTCTCCATTGTAGGACCTACTTCTCTGTACTGGATCCAGGACAGTAAAATCAAAAGTCATAGGAGCACAGGAAAAAAGAAGAAAATCCCAAAAAATGCCAGATGAAAAGAGAGCTGGGAAGAGACTTGAAAATAAGTACGCTGGGGCTCTCAATAATTTAAAGAAACAAAAGTTAAAGAAATTTAAATTTTAAAATAAACACATACATATAAGAAATTAAGGACCAAAAAAGGCAGAAATGGACCAAATAGAAATTTTAGATAGGAAGCATAATCACTGCAATAGAAATTCAACATAAATACATAACTATACACAAAGAATTAGTAAACTGGGAAATACTGGGATTTATCCAGAAAAAAGATACCCAAACCATTAGAAAGCAGTTAAAGAGAAATGAAGAAGCTGGGAGGATGGTGTATATCATTAATAGAAGTTCATGCAAGAATTAAAAGCAAAATACAATTATTTCCAGGCCGAGCATGGTAGCTCACACCTGTAATCCCAGCACTTTGGGAAGTTGAGGCAGGAGGATTTGTTTGAGCCCAGGAGTTGAAACCAGCCTAAACAATATAGCAAGATCTCGTTTCTACCAAAAAATAAAAATAAAAAAATTTTCTGGGCATGGTGGCACATGTCTGTAGTCCCAGCTACTCAGGAGGCTAAGACAGAAGGATTGTCTGAGCCCAGAAGTTCAAGGCTGCAGTGAGCCATGATTGTGCCACTGCACTCCAGTCTGGCCGACAGAGTGAGATCCACACTCAAATATATATATATATACATATGCATGAAATTATTTCTAGATGTACAAAGACTAAGAATGACCATTCACAGACCTTCAGTGTATCTTAAAGAAGAAGAGAACTAAGAGGGAAGAAAATGCCACATGAGCAGGAAGCAACAGGGAATGAGAAAACAGTAACACACATAGTGACTTTAACTGCTTTAACTATGAAATCTCACAAGCTTGATGCTAAAATAAGTGAGTCTAAAACTCTAGACCAGAATGACAAGGCAGGTGGGTGGTAAGACATACTCAAATTCTTGTCTCTGAAGTGAAGGCAAGCGAGCGTGAACAATCTGCTGAGCTCTAAACGAAACCATCCACAAAAGAGACTAGTCAATCCCCAACCGTGAAACTTTTCTATTCACTCTTCAAAGGTGATCTCTTTTAAACTCGATACAAATGAATAAGGCACACTGTCTCTTCCTCTAGAAAAACTGTGTCAACCTTAAGTTTTCAACATGAAAGAAAATCCAGCTTCAAACTTCACTGTATAAGAAATAAGAAAATGGTACTGCCAGCTGTAAAATCAATGGAATCCCCTCTGTGAATTAACACAGTAAAAAAACCAAAATGTGAATGCAAGTAGCCAACAAATGTATGTAAAGATGCCATGTGCACATCTTTCTTACTGAGTAACAATATGAGGCAAGTTCCAGAATCAGATTTTTAAAAACTCTAGAATGCTGCTCTTGTCACTAACCACATTTTCAGTATTAAGAGGGAAAACATCTCAAGATAAGATCTCTCTAAATTGCTTTTTTCTTTTTTCAAACTTTATAGGCAACTTGATACAAATTAAGTTATAATTCTACATCTGGGGAAAATATTATTATTGACTATCATGAGTGTATGTAATCAGCCTTATCTGACTGATATCACTTATTCAGATAAAGTTACCACAGTGCCACCATAATACCATGCATAGATATTTGGATTCTGACTAGTGAGTCAGTCATCCTCCCACCCTGTAACATGAGTATGAAGTTGGGTTACATGCCATTTCATAAGAGCACATTAAGCTCTTAAAATTAAACCTTCATCATCCTTTAGTACATACATAGGAGCACTGGGCCAGAATTAAAATGGTAACACCAATGCATGCTTCCTTCCTGGATTAATCCCAGCCTGTGACTCCAGGCTGGGAACAGGACTAAAACCCAAGAGTCTGCCTAAAGACCATCTCACATGAAAAGCATTTGATTTTCAAATGCCTTAACCTTCACTGACAACACGAAGATTAAAGCCAATTCTACGTTGATTCCATAGAGAAACTACTTCAGAACGGTTGAAGAAGAAATGAAGACAGGAAATACAATTACCGGAAGCGTAAAGAAAGTGGGGTGCTTCGCCTCATCTTCGTATTTGCCTTCCGTGGAACTCCCAGCCTCCATTGATTTGGATGTGGTGTTCTTGCCAATGCCCATCATTAAGAGAAACGAGTAGTTTGCACAGCCGTTGCACTGGAACAGCTTAGAGTGGAGGCTTATTCAAGCAAGGAGCCCAGGATTAGTGGGCACTTCTGGTGCCTGGAGCCCTCGATTCTCAGGCAGAGAGGAGACCCACAAACGGCATTTCTTAGCACCTAGAGAAAGAGAGTGCAGCCAAATCACCTCAAAGCACACAAACGACACAGGACACACAGTCATCGAGTTTCCTACACGGAAAAAAAAAACCACATTACATGTTATACCCAAACTCCAACAATATGTTACCTAATTACACTTTTAAGGTACCTACCCTCCCTCCATTCACAGTCACCCACTGCTTCTGAATTGCCTCGTGAAGAGGGGAAACACTAAACTGAATAATTAAAAATATCACAATACTATGGAGAAAAAATAGCTCAGATATTTCTTTGACAAGCTTTATGATAGCTTATGACCCAGCACTACCTAAGAGAACATTCTGCAACAAGGGAAATGTTCTGTACTGCCCAATAGGATCTTCACCAACCACATGTGGCTACTGAACACTTGCAATGTGGCTGGTGCAAATGAGTAACTCCATTTTAATTGTATGCATTTTTAATTCAAACTTAAATAGCTACTAGTGGTTGGGGCTCCTATACTGGACAATGTAGCTGTTTACCATGATTAGACAGGTACTTAAATAATTTTGAATTCCCTACATGTGCCCAATGAAAGACAGGAGAAGATACTCAAAAGTATAAAAAAACAGGAAATAAAACCAACCTAGGATTGAACTGCCCCATAGAATTCCAGGTAAGTGACAAGATGGACTCTAAATGAGCTAGAATACCACACAGAAAGAAATTAATTAAAAAGGCAAAACATTTTTAAAAAAAAACAATCAAACAACAACATAAACTTTTTTAAAAAGAAACTCAACTCTTCCCTACTCCCCAAAAGGAGGTAAAGTAGCAAACAAAAAGTGGGGGAGAGATGGGTGTGGAGAATCAATACTACTAGATCTGAGAGAAATCTGGCATGCCCCGGACATCTCAGAGACTTGCTATTGACTGAAGCAGCAGCATAATCCTCCAAACTAAGAGAAAAATCTAAGAAAAAGTTAAGCACAGGAAGCCTCTGGAGCAATTCCTCACAGCCAACTTTCAGTGAGCCAGCAGAAAATTCAAGACTCAAGTTCAAACAATGGAAAAGATTATATGTAAAAGAGATTAACAGACATTTAGAGAACTAGGCTTCAAAAAAGAGAGGGATACCTCCAAGGACTGGTACACATAGAGTGAATACCTCCAAGGACTGGTACACATACAATGAAACATGACTAAATATGCCTGAATTACTAGATATGCCTGAATTCTTATAAAGAAAAAAAACAACATGAGCAGATAGGGGTGGAAGGGCAGAGTGCATTCCCCAGGACTCCCGTGAAGGTGTCACTGACTTCCCATCAAAAATGAAGAATCCAGCCAAGTCCTGAAAAGAGAAGACGGGTCTACAAGAGGTTAGGAAATAGAAGTAGGAACCTTTCTGTTCAAGGAATTTTTCAAGGGCTACTTCATTCAACAAATACTTTGGATGAGCCAAGAGAAAATAATGAAATGTAAGCAAGTAAGAAAAGAGAAGGAATTATACAAAACTGGCAAGTTCACTAGTCAGAGGGCCAAAAGAAAGACATTACCAGAACAGGGACTGCATCAGTAGAACAGAGAGAGCTAGGTCGACACACCCAATTCTTACGGGATGGCTACTGCATTTACACATTTACGCACATTTTGTATTTCATGCATATCATAACGTCTATTTAAAGCAGTGGTTCTCAACCCAGAGTAATTCTGCTTTCCATGGACATCTGGCCATGTCTGGAGACAATTTTGGCCATCATAATTGGAGAAGAGTCACTAGCATCTAGTACATAGAGATGCTGCTAAACATCCTACAATGTATAGCATAGATCCCAAAACAAAGAATTACCTGGGCTGGGTGTGGTCGCTCATGCCTGTAATCCTAGCACTTTGGGAGACCAAGGTGGGAGGATCACTTGAGCCCAGGAGTTGGGAGACCAACCTGGGCAACATAGCAAGACCACATCTCACATATTTTAATTTGAAAAAAAAAAGAATTATCTGGCCCAAAATGTCAATAGCATTGAGATTGAGAAGCCCTGGTTTGAAGATATTTCCCTGCTTCTGAAAATGGCTTTTCCAGATGTGCCATGTTGACCCTAATCACAAGATCAGGTCGTCCAAGGTATACACACGGGGCAGGGACACGCATACCACCAGACTGAGCAAAACCCTTCAAGAAACAAGGCTATGGAACTACTGTAGAGCGCGCCTGTAGTTCCAGCTACTTGGAAGGCTGAGGCGGAAGGATCACCAGAGCCCAGCAGGTCGAGGCTGCAGTGGCCGGGAGCAGCCACTGCACTCCAGTCTGGGTGACAGAGTAGGACTCCAACTCAAAAAAAAAAAAAGGAAAAATCAACATTGTTAAGATGTTCATCCTACCAAAGGCAATCTACAGATTCAACGCAATACCCATTAAATTACCAAAATCATTCTTCTCAGACCTGTGAATGACAATACAGAAATTCAATGGAAACATAAACAACCACGAATAGCCAAAACAATTGAAAAAGAAACAAAGCTGGAGGTATCACACTTCCAGACTTTAAACTTTACTATAGCACTACAACTATCAAAACTGCCTGGTATTGGCATAAGAAAAGGCATAGGACAAATGGAACAGGATTCAGATTCCGGAAGCAAAGCCTCAATTTTTCAACCAACTCATCTTTGACAAAGCCTCCAACAACAACCACTGGGGAGAGGAGAACCTATTCAGTAAATGGTGCTGGGAAAACAGGCAGAAATTTGAAACAGGACCCCTACCTATCACTATAACATAAAAATTAACTCTAAATGGATCAAAGACCTAAACATAAAACCTCAAACAGTAAGAATCTTAGAAAACGCAGGAGACACCCTTATGGAAATTGGAACCAATTCCTGATCAAAACCCCAAGAGCCCATACCATAAGAGGTAAGATAGACAAGTGGGATCTCATCAAACTGACAAGCTTCTGCAAAGCAAAAAAAACCATCAAGAGAGCAGGGAGACAGCCCACAGAATGGGAAAAAATATTTGCCAACTGTATATCTGACAAACGCCTAACATCTAGGGTCTGCAAGGAAATCAAACGCACCGAAAGAGAAAAAACAAACAGTCCCATTAAAAAGTGGGCAAAAGACATGAATAGACACTTCTCAAAAGAAGATATATGGGCAGCCAAAGACACATGAAAAACTGCTCAGCCTCACTCATCATCATAGAAATGCAAATCAAAACCACACTGAAATACACCTAACCCCAGTAAGAATGGCCATCATTAATAAAACAAACAACAACAGATGCTGGCGAGGATGTAGAGGAAAAAGGAACACTTCTACACTGCTGGTGGGAATGCAAACTAGTGCAACCTCTTGGGAAGACAGTGTGGTGATTACTGAAAGAACTAGAAATTGACCTTCCGTATGACTCAGCAATCACCCTATTGGGAATATATCCAGAGGAATGCAAATCATTCTACCAAAAAGATAGCTGCACATACATGTTTGTTGCAGCTCTACTCACAATAGCAAAAACATGAAACCAACCATGCTGCCCATCGAAGTAGGACTAGATAGAAAAAAATGTGATATATATACACAATGGAATATTACACAGCCATAAAGAAGGACAAACATATGGACTTCGCAGCAACGTGGCTGAATTTAGAATCGATCATACTCAGTGATCTATCACAGAAGCAAAGAACAGAGTACCACATGTTCTCACTCATAAGCGGACCTTGAACAATTATCATAATACTATAAGAAAGGGATTGGCAGTAGTGGGAAACTGCCAGGGGAGGTGGGGTGGGATTGGCAGCTGAGGGAAACTGCCAGGGGAGAGAGGGACACACCTCATCAACAAGGGTACCTGCATAATGAACATTTAGATACCTAACCCTGAATTATACCCCACATCTTTAAAATGAAGAAAAAAATAATAATATTCCCTTTCAAGAACAGGGATAAATAGGTCATTCTAGTTTTTCCTTATCTTTCCTGCGGCTTGTAGGGAATGTGAGGACCCATTTACTATGCCATTTCCAAACCATAAAAGTGGAGATTTCTTGTAGCCAGATATTGCTTAGAAAACCACTGACAGATAAGGTGCATGTGTTAATTACTTAGAATTCACCTTTTCCTATATCCTTTTTTTTTTTTTTTTTTGAGTTGGAGTCTCACTTTGTCACCCAGCTGGAGTACAGTGGCATGCTCATGGCTACCTTAGCATCGACCTGCTGGGCTCCAGCGATCCTTCCACCTCAAGCTTCCAAGTAGCCAGAACTACAGGCGCACACTATCATGCCCAGCTAATTTTTGATTGGTCTCGAACTCGCAGGCTTAGGCAATTCACTCATCTCGGCCTCCCAAAGTGCTGGGATTGTAGGCTGAGCAACCAAACTCGGCCTTTCCTATATTACTTGACTTGTTTTACAACTCAAGAAACCAATTTCTGGCAGAGGCAAAGTTGGCAAGGAAGCAGGCATGTCCATTCAACTGTGGTTCCCGTGCTCTATGTGAGGCTACTCAGGTTCCAATGATGAGACACTTCAACTACTTACTGGTCATTTGTCAGCATGGTTTGTCTTTATCCTGAAGTGCCTGGATATACCCCTTGGTCTTTTCTCACCTGGGCCTTCCATACCTGACACTCCAGGTACAGTCCTCAGCTCACTGATTTGGTCACCAGGATACTACCAACAGGCAAGTCCAGTGATGCCAGCTTCCTGTCACTACTGCCAGTCTGCCCATGCCCACTGAAGTCAAGTGACCCAAACCCAGCCACATAACAAGATGTCTTAAAGAAGCAAAAAAAACGGGTCACTGAGAATTTCACACCACAAGAGTGGCAAGCTAGGATCAAATAGTTCCTAGCAAATACTGTAACCAAGATAAAGAAGTTATACTTGGCTAGGTGTGATGGCCAGATGAAATCCCAGTACTCTGGAGGCCTAGGCAGGAGGAACGTTTGAGCCCCGGAGGTCAAGACCAACCTAGGCAACATAGTGAGACCCTGTCTCTACAAAAACCAAAAATCCGGGCATGGTGGCACGTGCCTTCTTCCTCAGCTGCTCACGAGGCTGAGGAAGAAGGATCACCTGAGCCTAGAAAGTCGAGGTTACAGTGAGCCGTGATGGTGCCGCTGCACTCCAGTCTGGCCAACAGAGTGAGACACTGATTCCAAAAAAAAAAAAAAAAGCAACAGGAAAAAGAAAAGAATCTAAGAGGTTTTAGAGAGGATGAAGCTAATGGTGAGATTTGTATCTGGGGAAGGGGCCCCCTTACTTTGGGAAGGGTAGGCACAGCAGAAGGCAAAGTGGCCACAGGAAGCTCTGAACCCTGGAACGCCATGCAGACTAGAGAGACTGTGGGCGAGACAATGGAGACAATGGAGAAGAAAACGAGGGAAGGTGGTCAGAGAGAAACTGCAGAGTGGAACAGAGTTGGCGTACTTGTGAGCAGAGGGCATGGGGAAGAGGGGAGTCAGATGGCACTTGGGTCTCTAACCCAAAAGTCTGAAGATGGTGATGATTTATAATAACATGCATTTTATGGAAACACTCCAGAGATTTCTTAAAAATAGAAAAGCACAAATCACTTTCAAAAACTACTCAGCAATTCCCACCAAAATGAACCAAAATACCAGAGAGGAGAACAGTACACCTGACTGGCAACTAAGAAAGGCCCCCATCTCAAGTGGCTCCGTGCCAAGCACCCTCCCAAGGCTTGCGCTCACAAGAGCTGGCCCCAGTGCTGCATCCAAATCTCGCGAAACGGGGTGGGGGGGGCGTGCTGTGGGCATCAGAAAAGAGTAGACAAGGAGAAAGCAGACCACACCGGGTAGTCAGAATGGAGTTGACACCCATGAGGAAAAAAGAGAATCAGGAGTGAGCCTTTACAATAATTCAAATTCATATCCTCAGGGGGAATTCAAGAAACAGTAGTAACCAGAGGACCAAAAGAGCTCTAGAAATTAAATATGACTGCCAGAATAAATCTCTTGGTAGACAGATACACAGTTGGGAACTATACTTGCGAATTATTAGAACATTTCCACAAACCATCATTCTGGCCAGAAGAACCTGTAGGAGCAGTTCCCATAGAAAAGAATGGAATAGATGGACAACAGACAAAACTTTCCTCACACTGAAGACAAGACATGGGTCTTCTGACACTCTGGGCATCTCTAGTGCTGGGGAAAGTACTGGGAGGAGAAACTGCTGACACATCCTGGGGAAATGCCTGACCTCTAAGGATAGACAATCTTGAAAAAGGCAGCACAAACAAATAGATTACTTACAAAGGAAAGCTAATTCTATCTTCCCATCTTCATCAGCAAAAACCAGGAGAAACAGTGGTGTCTGCAGCATTATGTGAGGAATGAATGCAGACCCTAGAAGGGCTCACTGCCCTTCCACGGCACCCCCACCTATTCTATCATCTACAGTCCTAATTTACTCATCACAACTATGCTGTTTAATAAAGACACACAGCTCCACTGCAGGAAACATAAAACCCTGCTGACAGTCATTTGGGGGACATATTTATAACAATTATAAAATAATGTTTGTCGTTCAACAAATATCCTTTGCACACCCATGATTCTTGGAGTCTCCAAAAAGGAATTACTAGATTAAAGGGTTAGACAATTCTTAAGGCTCAAGACATAAACATTCCCTTCCAGAAATTTCCAAACTGGCAGTCCCACTAGCAGTAAATCTGTTCATCATCAAGTATGAGAGTCCCTGGTATAAAATCTGTGCCACCAGGTACTTCTGAGAGATGTTGCGATGGGTTGGTCTGTGATTTTTCATGTCTGCTGGCAGGCACAGAGCTGCCTCTGTGGTTGATCTCCTGATGCTCTTTGCCCATTTTCTATAGTGTTTACAGAGTGCTTTGTTTTAAGGATAATAATCCTTTAAATCTTTGTTGTATTTGATGCAAACATTTCATCCCCGCTTTTTGTTTATGAATTCTGTGGATGACCTTTTGAACTGCTAGAGCTGCCTTCATGTCTGGCCAAATCCATCAACGGCTACATTGTGATTTAGCCACTGCCGCCCATCATCTTCCCAAGATCTGCAAAATGCCCAGCGTGAAAATGAACATACCTAAAAATAACGTCTGCCTGAAAGAGACACAACAGACCTTTACCTTGAGATCACCCGGAGCTTGTTTTGAAAAGATAAAACAGGAAAGAGGACAGTGAAATGCTGGTAGATTTTTACAAGGCCACATACCACATGGTCGTATTCCAAGGGACAAGTAAATTCCTTGTTCCACATCCGGCTCCATTGCCATGGGCATATCGGCAGGGCTTTCAAATCCACCCTTACCCATATCAACCTTAGGAGAAAATGATGGGAATTTTTTTTAAAGGAGACAGGGTCTTACTATGTTGACCAGCTTGGTCTCAAACTCCAGGCATCAAGTGATCCACCTGCTCCAGCTTCCTGATTAGCTGGGATTACAGGTATGCACCACCACACCTAGCTAAGGAAAATAATGGGACTTTTTAATACAGAATATATTTACTCTCCTACCTTATGTCTATCTTAAAGTTTCAGATGTGCACATCCACTGCAGCAGCAAACCTCTGTCTGACCCCATCACCAGGAACAAAGGGGGACGCAGCTCCATCCTGGAAAGAACACTTTCCAGCAAGTACTCTGTACTCCATTTCTCCACCACATATTGAACTGGCCTTCACACACTATACCTGGGGAAGCATCAACTCCTTCTGTTCACATCTTCGAGTGGCAGCTTTGGAAGCATCCTGAAGCCTTGGACCCAAAGGAGCACAAGAAGGGAGGAGACTGAGAAAGTACAGGACCGTGATGTTCGGAGCAAGTTTCCAGGGAGAGGGCTGCAGAGCCTGGGAAGAGGGGCGCACTCTTTGTCAGGGACAACAGGGGGAGAAGGAAGCAGAAAAGGGGGAACCGCTAAACAAAGAAATGTGTCCTTGGAAACTGCTGCAATGACAAAACATGACAGAGCATTTTACACGAGGGTCACGAAGACACTCTCAAGGTCAGAAAGCATGCACCAGCCAAAGATCAGAGGCTTTATCTACACAGGATGAACTCTGTATGGGCAAATGCCAAGGTCCAGAGGCAAAACACAACAGATGAAAGGGGAGACAAGGAAGAGGGGAATGTGATTCCGCCTGAGAAAGTGTGTTATAACAAGGAGCAAAAACTCCCAGAAAATCTGACACTAGGAAAGGCTGCCAACCCAGGGCCCCTCACTGCCTCGCAAAACAGAAGGAAAGCAAGCAAATTCACTGGCCTGTGACCACGTGATGATGGGGAAAGAGTAGCTGAGGAACAAAAGATCATGATGATGACACTGGCAATGATAACAGCAGTTATCCAGTTGCTAAGTACCTGTGTGTGCCAGGCACACCTCTGGCCTCTTGTTACATAAATAACAATGATCTCCGGCCAGGAAGTATAAAGCTACTTGATTTGCACACTAACTCCACAAAAGTAGAAATCGAGCTTCAGAGAAGTTAAGTGAATTGCCAAAGGAAACAGCTATAAGCAGCAGAATGGGACTCATTTGATCAGTAATTTGAACACGCCTAACACTGCTTACCCAAGCCAGATACAACATTGTTCTTTAAATGCCCAGTTTATAGTTGATCTCCCAGGCCAAACACAGCACAGACCAGGAACCTGGACATACTGTGGCTGTGAGACTTGCTGGTGGTTTCTGCCCTCCTTGTGATTTTTGAAGGAGCTCTGAGGGGATGGGGACACCCTTGAGCTCCTTTTCCAGGGCTGAAACCCATCCTCCTGGGACCAGGAGCTGTCCAGTCTCCACAGCACACACCACCAAATCTCTCACCAACATCACACCAGCCACTTTTTTCTCAGTCCATCCTGATGGCTCTCAACACTTGGTTCCCATGACAAGAAGCATGATGATTCTACAGAAGTATCATGCTTTTTGATGGCTTCATAACAGGTTTTAGAGTGATACCCAAGTTCCTTCACACAGCAGAGAGGTAACTGTGGGGTGACTGTGACTATCCCACCTTTCCAGTCTTTTGCGGCCCCCGCTACGGACACTCAGACCCGTGAAGGTGCTACCTCTCTCCTAGCCCTCAGGCCCCTTGCACATGCCACTCCTCCAAATGAACCCCTTCACCTCACCCCTTGTCACTGGAGTGATTCCCATCAATACTTCCTCTGATCACCACCTCATCACAGCACCTGAGGACCACTAAGATGGCTACCATGTGGTGGGTTCACATCCACCTGCCTGCCCAGTCAGCCAGTGGCAGGAAACAGAGGCAGCAACCCCAGCCTCACCATTAGATCCCGCTCCCAATGCTGAATGTGACCCCTATATTAAAGATTCTCCAATATGTGTGGAATGATAAATGCCACACTGTTGTTGTTTAAAGGCATTTGAAATAATGTAAGAGTGACTTTTGCTCAATACTCTTACAACCTCAAGCCTGTCTGTGATACTAACAGACACACTGATGTCAGGGACAAGTCAGGGGTGTTGACGTCACTGCTGTCACTGGACACTGACAGAGAAAGATGAAGGAAATGTTGAAAAGGAAAAAACCTGATAATAACTGTATTAAAAGATATGAAAGTCTGAGAGAATCTAAAATTAGACGGCTAGTTACACAACACCTAGCAAGCCTCTTTTGATGTGATTGAATCAAACATTTCCCAAATGCCAGCAGTAAGCATCTGCAGAGCTGGCTAACGACCACCTGGCCTGTTTTTGTATGGTCTCAGCTAAGAATGGTTTTTACATTTTGAAAGAGTTGTGAACAACAACGAAGAAGAACATGTGACAGAGATCATCTGGCCCACAAAACCAAAGCTATTTACAGAAAATTTTGCCAACCTCTGACAAGAGGATGAAGGAATCCTGTTCAAAATGTCAGTAATAGCATTAAATGCTGGCCGGGCATGGTGGCTCATGCCTGCAATCCCAGCACTTTGGGAGGCCGCAGGAGAATTGCTTGAGCCCAAGAGTTGCAGACCAGTACAGACGACATAGTGAGACCTCGTCTACAAGATATCAAAAAATTAACCAGGCGTGGTGGCACATTCCTCTAGTCCCAGCTACCAGGAAGGCTAAGATGGAAGAATTGCCTGAACCCAGGAACTTCTGTGAACTGAGAACTGTGAACTGTGATCGTGCCACCACACTCCAGCCTGGGCAACAAAGTAAGATGTCAACTCAAAAAAAAAGTGTATGACATTTATAAAGAAAATTATAAAATGTTCCTGAGGGATAAAAAAGGAATTTGAATGCAGAGAGATAAACAATACTCCTCAATAGGAATGCCACTGTAAGGATATTCATTTTCTAATATACATAATCTATTCAGATTTAATAAAAATAAATGAATACCTCAAAAGTTGGCAAGCATGGTGACTCACGCCTATAATCCCAGTGCTTTGGGAGGCCATGACAGGAGGATCGTTTGAGACCAGGAGTGCTAGACCAGCCTGAGCAATATAGCAAGATCCCATCTCTACTTAAGAAAAAAAAAATTAGCCAAGCGTGGTGGCCTGCACCTGTAGTCCTAGCTACTCAGGAGACTGAGGTGAGAGGATAGCTTGAGCCCAGGAGTTCAAGATTGCAGTGGCATGATCATGACACTGCACTCCAGCCTGGGTGACAGAACAAGACCCTGTCTCTTAAAAACGAAAAACTAAAGGGGTCAGAGGAGCTTGCTAAAAATTTCTCTAGAAGAATAAACAAGAATAGTCAAAAATATTTGAAAAATAATAAGAAGAATGTGAGTCAGATAGGAACACTAATGTAAAACTGCAAGAAGCAAAGAGGCCAGGCATCGTGGCTCACCCCTGTAACCCCAGCACTTTGGGAGGCCTAGGCAGTAGGATCTCTTGAGCCCAGGAGTTTGAAACCAGCCTGGGTGACAGAACAAGACCCTGTCTTGTGTGGTTATTTCTGAAAGAACTAGAAATTGACCCGCCATGTGACACAGCAATCCCCCTGTATGCCCAGAGGAACTCAAATCATTCTACAAAAAAGATACCTGCACACACATGTTTGTTGCGGCTCTATTCACAATAGCAAAAACATGGAATCAACCATGCTGCCCATCAAAGCTGAACTGGATAGAAAAAGTGTGGTACATATACACAATGGAATATTATGAGGCCATAAAGAAGGACAAACATATAGACTTCGCAGCAACTTGGATGGATTTAGAGTCCATCACACTCAGTGATATCACAGAAACAAAGAACAGAGTATCATATGTTCTCACTCATAAGTGGACCTTGAACAACTATCATAATACTATAAGAAAGGAATTGGCAGTAGTGGGAAACTGCCAAGGGAAAAGGGGGCACACCTCATCAACAAGGGTGCCTGCATAATCAACACTGGTATACCCAACCTTGAATTGTACCCCACATCTTTAAAATATATAAATAAATAAATAAAGACCCTGTTCTCCAGGGGAAAGAAAAAGTATATACAACATTATGCTAAGGGACATAAGCCAGTCACAGAAGGACAAATACTACATGATTCGTAAGGAATTTAAAATAGTCAAACTCAGGAGCAGAGCACAGGAAAGTGACTGCCAAGGGCTTACAGGAGGAGGAAACGGAGACTGGCTATTCAACAGGTGAAGTTTCATCCTAGCCAGATGTGGTAGCATGTGCCTGTAGTGGCTGAGGCGGAAGGATCGCCTGAGCCCAGAAGGTCGAGGTTGCAGTGGCCGTGAGTGTGCCACTGCACTCCAGCCTGGGCAACAGAGTGAGACTCCAATTCAAGAAGAAAAAAAAAAAAGAGTTTCAGCCATGCAAGATGAATAAGTTATAAAGATCAGCTGGGCAACATTGGACCTACAGTTTTAACAATATTGTACTGTGTTCTTGAAAATTGTTAACATGGTAGATCTCATGGTTAAATGTTCTTAACACAATAAAAATTTACAATAGTAAAAAATACTGGTTTTGAGTAAAAGAATTTTCTTTCATATGAATGAAAGGATTAAAGGCAATTTATACAATTTTAAAAAGGGTGTGGGCTGGGCATGGTGGCTCACGTCCAGCACTTTGGGAGGCCAAGGAGGGAAGATCACTTGGGACGAAGAGTTTGAGACCAGCTTGGGCAACATAGCAAGATCTCATCTCTACAAAAAACACAAAGATTAGCTGGGTGTGGTGGCATATGTCTGTAGTCTTAGCTACTTATGAGGCTGAGGAGGAAGGATGGCTTGAGGCCAGGAGGTTGAGACTGAGGTGAGCTGCGACTGTGACACTGCACTCCAGCCTGGGCAATAAAGTGAGACCTTGACTCAAAAAAAAAAAAAAAAGTATGTACAACACTAGCTCACTGTTTATGTGTAAAGTGTGTATGAAAGTACACACAAGCCAGGCTCGGTGACTCAGCCTGTATTCCTGCGCCTTTGGGAGGTTGAGGTGAGTGGATTGCCTGAGCCCGCGGGTTCGAGACCCGCCTGGGCAGCGAAATCTCATCTCTACAATAAATCAAAAAATCAGCCGGGCGTGGTAGCGCACGCCTGTAATTCTGGCTACTGGGAAGGCTGAGGCAGAAGGATCGTCAGAGCACAGTAGGTCGAGGCTGCGGTGGCCAGGAGCGGCCACTGCACTCCAGTCTGGGCAACAGAGTGAGACTCCAACTCAAAAAAAAAAAAAAAAGAAAGTACACACATGCTGGGCATGGTGGCTCATGCCTATAATCCCAGCACTTTGGGAGGCCGAGGTGAGAGGACTGCCTGAGCTCACAGGTTCGAGACCAGCCTAGGCAACTTGGCAAGACCTATCTCTACAATAAACCTAAAAATTAGCCAAGCATGGTGGTGCATGCTTGTAGATCCAACTACTTGGAAGGCTGAGGCAGAAAGATAGCCTGAACCTAGCAGGTTGAGGCTGTGGTGGCCATTAGTATTCCACTACACTCCAGCCTGGGCGACAGAGTGAGACCCCAACTCAAAAAAAAAAAAAACAGTATACACATTAGGGGGTGGGGGGGGAAGAAAGTACACACATTAAAATGTTGAGCGACGGAAACACAAACAACTGATTTTCCTGTTTTTAATCTGCTATATTTTCTAAGCTCATTTACTTAAGAATGAAAAACAGACCCACTTTCCCCTGCAAGAGCCTTACAATGTCCACATCAGCACCCGTTCTTTCCTACTGCTCACACTCAAGTCTCAGGGAACGGTTGGTTCCCCTTACAGCATCCTCCCCACTTACCAAAAAAAAACCACAATAATTTATAGTCCTTTCTGTTCAGAGCTCAGGAATAATGTGGAATAATGTCCTCATGTTTAAAAGTTTTAAAATATCTTTTGTTATCAGAAGAGAGTAGATAAAAGCCAAAGTTCTACAAATTACACTTAGCATGTAGATTTTTTTAAAGATCCCTACAGCTCAAGTTAAAAATCACTACCTTAGAGCAAGCAGGAAATCATTACAGTCTCCAAAAAAAAGGTCACCTCAAATAAGTGTAAGCCTGACAGAGTGAAGTAATAGCAATTTGGGAAATTTTGTAATGAGTAGAAAAGTAAATATGTGGATCTTTACCAAATCTTTCCATTCCCTAAGGATTGAATCACTAGCTCCCCAGCCACCAAGAATCATGTACAAATACAGAATAACAACAGCTTCTAATCAGTACTTAACTCATCAGCTCTTAAGCCAGTAATCATTTCTTGTGCACTTATGTTTTTACCAACCATTTCTCCCTAACCAGGAATCAGTGTGAATCCTCTCACTGGGCTTAGCATAGCCCCTGAACTGGAAGTGTGATGGTATCCACACAGAGGATTTAAGGGTTGAGCTACTCCTGGAGTTAAATACCAAAACCTTTTGTGTTTTTTGGAAAAAAAAACACCAAATCCTAAGAACATGTCCTCCCATGAACAGTGCCTAGCACAAGTCCCTAGCACATAGCATACAAAGTCCTTAATGGCTCAATGAATTAATCACTAGAACTCTTCCCAAAGAGTAAACACTCCTTGTATAAAACTCATCTTTATGTTCCCAGCTCTTAGCACAGAATAGATGCTCAATAAAGACAGATTAAATGCACATTTGCCCCAAGTAGATGACACTGAATGAATACTACGTCAAAAGCACAAATACATGACAAATCCATCATTTGATCTAGACACAAAAGCTTACAGGTCTCCAAAACGATATAAGAGAGAAAAAAAATAGAATAAAAATTAATAGTTCAGCCGGGCTCGGTGGCTCAGCCTGTAATCCCGCGCCTTTGGGAGGCTGAGGTGAGTGGATTGCCTGAGCCCGCGGGTTTGAGACCCGCCTGGGCAGCGAGACCTCATCTCTACAGTAAATCAAAAAATCAGCCGGGCATGGTAGCGCATGCCTGTAATTCCGGTCACTTGGAAGGCTGAGGTGGAAGGATCACCGGAGCCCGGCAGGTGGAGGCTGCGGTGGCCGGGAGCGGCCACTGCACTCCAGTCTGGGCGACAGAGTGAGACTCCAACTCAAAAAAAAAAAAAAAAATTAATAGTTCATGTGCTTCCTGACTCACTTGGAAAGCTTATTTAAACCACAGATTTCTTCCACACAAAAAAACTTAAAAGCTGTTTTATTCATTGCAGCCCAAAAGTGGAAACAGCCAAAGATCCATTATGGTACATCTATCCAAAGGAATACTAGTCAGCAATAAACAGGGCAGCAACTACTGATATACCTAGTAGCATGGAAGGCTCTCAAGGCTATTTCGTTGAGTTAAAGAAGCCAGATACAAGACATGCTGTCTGATTCTCAAAAGGTAAAACTAATGCATAGTAGTTACCTAGGACAGGAATGGAGGGAGGGAGGGGCTACCAGGGGAGAAGAGGAGGCTTTGGAGTGACAGAAATGGGCTATATTTTTATTGTGATTCTGGTGGCCCAACTGGATATATACACTGTATGTAAACTCTATCTCAATAAAGTTGATTTTAGAAGAAAAAATTCAAAAACTCCTATAATCCCACCAACTTAAATAAAAAAAAGTCCCCTCCTCAAATTCTGATTCTGTAGACCTGCCTTGGGGATTGGGAACTTACATTTTAAACAAAGGTACAAATATTCTCATGCTAGTGGTCCTCAGATCACCCACATCTCAGGATGGGCAATGCGGACTGGCATAAAGCTATTTTCTCCACTTGTATAAGCCTACCAAGACAGGGGAAGAGTATAATTAGGAAGGAAGACTTGGGATAAAGACACTCAAAACTTCAACCTGCCAATGCTACCCTAGTCCTTACCAAGATACAAACAAGCGCTTTCAGGGCCAGCCAGGTTCAATGAGAAAGCACATTTTAAAAGTCAATCTATACCTGGTTCACTATCAGGGGGAATGAGGGCCAGTTAGAAGCCCAAACTGTACCTGCAAGCAGCCTGCTTATGTAACAATCCTCATGTGTACTCCACATCTCTGTAATAAAATAAAATTTAAAAATAAAATAAAAGCCAATCTGTAGCTCTCTACTTAAATCCTATCATAAGGGGATTATACTCAAACTGGCTGCTCCATTAAACTCTGCTAAATGTTAACGTCTGACCTAAATGCTTTTAATCCAAGAGAAAAAAGACTGATAGGACAAATATCCTCAACTTATATATGATCAACTCCCTTTGAATGAAATAACAGGTTACCCAATACATAGAATCCTGCTTTAAGAAGTCTGCAATTCTGATGCTGATTCTAGCTATAATTATTCCACTTAAAGTTCTAGGCAAGTTGGGCATGATGGTGTGTGCCTGTAGTTCCAGCTACTTGGAAGACTGAGGCGCAAGGATCGCCTGAGCCCAGCTGGTTGAGACTTCAGTGGCCGTGAGCGTGCCACTGCACTGTAGCCTGGTTGACAGAGTGAGACTCCAACTCAAAAAAAATTAAAAATAAAGTTCTAGGCAGCAAGAAATGAAACTGTAAATAATGGTAAGTGTCTGATCTTGTGATGACAACTATGCTTACAGGGTGTAACTGAAGAAACTCAACTATCCGACACACAATCTTCTCCAAAACACTTTAAGAACTCTTGCTCTTATTTTACAAATGGTAAGTCAGAACCCACTAGAGGGGTCATGAAATTAACTTAGTGGATCCTGACCTGAATTTTGAAAACAATAAAATTGAACATAACAACAACAAAAACCAACTTCAGAGCACAACTCACAAGATAGGGTAAACCAGAGTGTCAAGGTGACATAAGAGGCATGTTCCTAGTGCCCAATTTAAATCGGATTATTTGCTGAGCTTAAACTAACATATCCAGAGAAAAAAATGTGCCAAAGTGACAAAGTGGGACAGATGATGGCACTAGTAACCAAATATCTTAACATTCCCCCACAGCAATGGAGAGACACCAGGAATCATAGTATAAGGGTGGCCCTTCTTTATCATTAATTACAATAATCTATCAGAGACCTAACATACTACCCCCAATGAATGCAATCAAGGGACCTGCCATTGCACCCCAGTGAGCTGTCTCAGCCTTCTGTCACTACCTTGGTTTGTGGATTTGCTCTCCTAAAAGAGGAAATTTTTTAAAAGAAGCTGAATAAAACCTGGACTTCTAGCCGGGCTCGGTGGCTCAGAATGTAATCCTGTGCCTTTGGGAGGCTGAGGTGAGTGGATTGCCTGAGCCCGCGGGTTCGAGACTCACCTGGGAAATTTGGTGAGACCTCATCTCTACAATACATCAAAAAATTAGCAGGGCGTGGTAGCGCGCGCCTGTAGTTCCAGCTACTTGGAAGACTGAGGCGGAAGGATCGCCGGAGCCCAGCAGGTCGAGGCTGAGGTGGCCGGGAGCGGCCACTGCACTCCAGTTTGGGCAACAGTGAGACTCCAACTCAAAAAAAAAAGAAACCAGGTTCTATCTGCAGGAGCCCCAGGAGGACTGGTCCCTTAGAGGCCACATTCTCAGGGTCTGTGAGGCACCCCCATGGCCCATGAGGCACCCCCATGTCAACAACCCTGCTCCGAAGTTGGAAGAAAAGGGCCCTGAACAAATATTGCTGGACTAGTTAGAAATCATCTGAAAATGGGTTCTCAGGTCCTCACCAGTGGACCGCAGGACATTACAACTGCTGGATAAACATGGCAAATGTTCCTGAAACCACCATTGAGTGAGGTGGATGGAGAGGATCATTCCTAACTGAAAACAAATATTTTATGGAGTATCAAGCAAAATGCACAACTGAAAGAATGAAACAAGACGTCAAAGAACAGACCCTGCCTGCAGAAGACCCAGTCTGCCTCAAGATGTGGTCTAAGAATCCCTGGCACAGAACAAGCTCTGGTCCCAAACTAAAGCCTAAGAAAGCTCCTAAATCCAGTGGAGATGGGCTGTTCTGCTGACATCAGTTTACACCTGAGCCATCAGAATTGATGGTCACGTTATCCAGACGACAAGACATCGTTTCATCTGATGGCTTGGTTAGGGGAGGGATGAATGTCTGCAGAAGTCCAAGCAGTGGATGTTTCATTTGCTTGAGGGCTTTAAGCCGCAAAGTCATCAGCAACCTTTATTTCTAGCCTAAAGTTGTGTATCACAGATGCAGCAGTGTCTACTGTACCTGACATCTTCCAGCAGAAACTCTTTCCCACACTTGATTTAAATAAAATTCTAACAAGGTCTTCCTAAAACTCATCATCTTAGCCATTTCCCCTTGGCGCCCAGTGCCACCTGCTCTGACCACACTGGCCTCTAGTCCCCAGGTCTGAGCACAAGAGGCCTCTTGCTCCGAGAAGCATTCCTGGGTAGGCTGTCCCTTTTGTGTTTCCACAGCTCGTGGCCGCTTGGTCCAGATCCCCACCAGGACGGAAGGGTAGCAGGAACTGTGTATGGTATGACAAAGGCATTCAGATATTTGGGGAAACTTAAACATGCTCCCCTGGGCCAAGAAACAAAACAAAAACCTAATTCTGGCACTCTAGATCATTCAGGGAACTCTTCTGGCTGGGAAAGGGAAAGGCAGCATAGCAAAAGGTACAACCTGTGTGACACAATTTAAATGCGAGTGTATATTTGAGGAAATGAAAGCAGAATTAAGCCGGGCTCGGTGGCTCAGCCTGTAATCCTGCACCTTTGGGAGGCTGAGGTTAGTGGATTGCCTGAGCCCGTGGGTTCGAGACCCACCTGGGCAGCGAGACCTCATCTCTACAATAAATCAAAAAAAAAATTAGCCGAGTGTGGTAGCGTGTGCCTGTAGTTCCAGCTACTTGGAAGGCTGAGGCGGAAGGATCACCGGAGCCCAGCAGGTCGAGGGTGTGGTGGCCTGGAGCGGCCACTGCACTCCAGTCTGGGCGACATAGTGAGACTCCAACTCAAAAAAAAAAAAGAAAGCAGAACTAAGATGAGGTTTATCTCATTTATTTCCACTGTGGGATTTCACACATCACTTTCTTGCAAACATAGAGTTTTTTTATTTAAACACAATTTAAAATATATTAATCAGTCATCACAGGAGCCTCTGAAAACCTCCTTTTACATGGAATGTTGACAACAAGATAAAAACATGTGCATAATGAACTGACTATTCAAGTCAGAGAGACACACATGATTTTGCTTAACCCTTACAAAGATTCTGGGAGGGGTTGTTATCTTCATCTTACAGATGAGGAAGTGGGTCACAGAGAGGTTGATTAACCCTTGGACAAAATCCCAGAGCAAGAGTGGTGAACGCGGCAATCACTGAGAACACGAACGTGACTTGCACTGCCTGCCAGGCTGACAGAACGAGGCTCTGAAGAAAGGCCAGAAAAGGCCCAAGAGGTCGCCCACAGGTCGTGTTGGAGGGACCCAAGGAATACCCCAGGTAACAGGCAGAGAGAATGGAAGGAAAACTCTCTCCTCTTCCAGGTCTCCATGCCCTTTGTCCTGTGATGCTTCCGCCCTCTAGTACAACAACCTTGGGGGCTAAGGGAACTCCAGGAGACGGCTCTGTCCTGGTGACTCTGCCCCAATGTGCCCGGGCTCCTTGCTCCACTCCATCCTCCCTTTCCAGCACAGCCAATGACTCCCATCTTCTCTCCTGAAAAGGAAGCTTAAGCAGTTACCTGCAGCTACTGTAGCCAAGCTGTCCCTGCTGACAGAAGCCTCTGTGCCAGAAGAAATATCTTGAAGAGCCATTCATGCTCTCGCCTCAAGCTCAAAGCACTTGCTAGCCCTCTCTCCGATCTGCTCTTCTGACCACACTATTCCTCTTTGGAATGCTCTCAGGCTTTCCTTGTGCCACATGGGCCAAAGCCAAATTTTCTTCTCTCATCTGCAGAAAGAAGTCCAACTCCAAGCTGCCCTTATTCCCCAACTGCCCAGTTTACCTGCTCAGTTTGCTGGACTTTGGCATATCTGCTTGGTCCTCTCAGTCACCTGCTTCCTTCCTCCAGTCCAGAAGACATTTCATCCACAAATCTCTTCTGCAATATCCCCACCCCCAGTTGACTCCTAGTCCAGTTTACCAAGAGCTCTGTCTCGTCTTCCAGGCACTCTCCCAAGACAAAGGAGTTCTGAAACTTCACCGGCCCTGATGGATTACCTAATGGATTACCTAATGGCTGAAGAGTGGGTTTGCCTAAACTGCAGCACAATTACCAAGGGCTGGAACACAGGTGAACACACAAAGTACACGGCAATCAAAATCACAGCAAAGCTGCCCCTGACCTTCAGTAAACAGGAGCCCAATTCCATGCCTTTGAGTAATGTTATATATTTTTTTCTTTCTGCAAAGGAGCAGGTCCATCCTAAAAAATTCATTAAAAATATATTTACTAAGCCGGGCTCGGTGGCTCAGCCTGTAATCCCGCGCCTTTGGGAGGCTGAGGTGAGTAGATTGCCTGAGCCCGCAGGTTCAAGACCCGCCTGGGCAGTGAGACCTCATCTCTACAATAAATCAAAAAATCAGCCGGGCGTGGTAGCGCATGCCTGTAATTCCGGCTACTTGGAAGGCTGAGGCGGAAGGATCGCCGGAGCCCAGCAGGTCGAGGCTGCAGTGGCCGGGAGCAGCCACTGCACTCCAGTCTGGGCGACAGAGTGAGACTCCAACTCAAAAAAAAAAAAAAATGTCTATATATATATATTTACTAGCCAGGCTCGGTGGCTCAGCCTGTAATCCTGAGCTTTGGGAGGCTGAGGTGAATGGATTGCCTGAGCCTGCGGGTTCGAGACCCGCCTGGGCAACGTGGTGAGACCTCATCTCTACAATAAACCAAAAAATTAGCTGGTGTGGTAGCATGTGCCTGTAGTTCCAGCTACTTGGAAGGCTGAGGCGGAAGGATCACCAGAGCCCAGCAGGTCGAGGCTGCGGTGGCCGGGAGCGGCCACTGCACTCCAGTCTGGGTGACAAAGGGAGACTCCAACTCAAAAAAAAAAAAAAAAAAAAAAAAAAAAATATATATATATATATATATATATATATATATATATATTTGGATATATATATATATGGATATATATATATATATTGGATATATATATATTTACTAGGCCAGGCTCAGTGGCTCAGCCTGTAATCCCAGCACTTTGGGAGGCCAAGGTGAGTGGATGGCTTGAGCCCACAGTTCAGGACCAGCCCTGGTAACTTGGTGAGATCTCATCTTTACAATCAATAAAAAATTAGCCGGGTATGGTAGCACACGCCTACAGTTCCAGCTACTTGGTAGGCTGAGGTGGAAGAATCGCTAGAGCCCTGTAGGTTGATGCTGGGATGGCCATGAGTATGCCACTGCACCAGTCTGGGCAACAGAGTGAGTCTCCAACTCTTTCTCTCTCTCTATATATATATTCACTAAATGTAAAGACTGCAGTCACTTATAATTATATGCCACAAATGTCTTGCTTTTTTCTGGTGTCTAAATCTGACATCTTTATAACCCAAAAACCTTAAAAGATATATGCATGCAGCAGCTATAAAAGGGACACCAGTTCTCCATAAGGTTTGTTTCACCTATATTCCTTTTTGCTTGTGTTTCACCCATATTCCTTTTTGCTTCCTACTTTTCATTGAACTCCTTAAACTCTACATGAAGAAAAACGTGAAAGAACACAGAGTTTTGGGAGTACTGGGACTGGACTTGACTCTGAAAATAAAGTAAATAAGTATCTGAACAACAGAGAATCTGACATTTTAATTGCTGCAGATCTATTGCTACTCTTTCTTCCATATTAATGAAGGGCCCTGCCTTCTAAGAGTTGCACAAATGTTAATGCTCCATTATTAATAATTAAACAGCATCTGACAGCACTGAGAGACTCTTTGGAGATTTTCTGGTAACCCAATTGGTAGAACTTGAGCCATAGGCTCCTCACACAGTTACAGTCACATGTACAGGCACACACAGAAGCAGAAAAGGACACACATACATGCAGAAAAAACCCATCTACCCAGACACAGTTACACTCACACATACAGACACACACAAGCAGAAACAGACACACATGCAGAAAAACACCCATCTACACAGACAGTTCCGGTCACACGAACAGACACATACAAGCAGAAACAGACACATACAGAAAAACACCCATCTACACAGACACAGTTTCAGTCACATGCACAGACACACACAAGCAGAAACAGGCATACATGCAGAAAATTGGACACATGGTCATAGATAACGGACACACTCGGACACATACATGGAAACAGCCACACACAGAATCAGTCTGTGCAGCCTCCAAATTAATTTCCCAAAGCACAGCTTTTGTACCAAAGAATGGTCTTACCTTCGGAGCAAAACCTCACCCTACCCCCAAAGATATCCTCTAATCATTGACTCACCCAACCTTCTGGGCTGACATCTGTGCAAGACTGTGACTATCCTGGTGATCAGCATGAGACGCTTTCAGGTGCTGAAAGAATTTCGGCTTTTATAACCTGCACGGGCTGAACAAAATTGTATAACCACACTACCTCATCAGAAATGCTATTTGTATTACACAACAGCCACCACCTGGTTACAAACAGTTACTGCATGCCTATTATGGTCTCCTTAACATCAATCTGTGGCAGGTTTCTACATGGTGGGTTGGATAGCTTATTGTAGAAACCAAGCAGCTGCTGGGATTACATTTCTCAAACCTGCACTAAGAAGAGAAATTAAAACCTATCTTTCTAAACTCTGCAGTTCAGAAGAACAAGTCCACCTACACTGCTTCCAGCTCAGTGAAAGGGGGGTTAATTTTACTTCCTGATAGTTTTTCATTTCCCCAATTGGGAGCCCAAGCCAACTGTTCTCAAAGTTCAAAAAATTTCAGATCTAAAAGTAGGAGCTCTTTATTAAATGGTAGCCAAAGCCAACAAGTAACCGTCATATTGACTGCTAGACTGTCATACTGACTGCCAGAGTCAATTCAACACAGAGTCAGCATGCAAATCCCCACTGGAGGTACCCCAATGAATAGTGGAAGTACCCATGAAAACACAAAAAAGGCAAATATACATGGACAATCTAACAGTAGACACTGAGAAGAGCCAGGTGTGGTGGCTCATGTCTGTAATCCTAGCACCTTGGGAGGCCAAGAAGAGAGGACTATTTGAGCCCAGGAGTTTGAGACCAGCCTAAACAACATAGCAAGACATCATCTCTACAAAAATAAAAAAACAAGTCAGACATGGTGATGTGCACCAGTAGTTCCAGCCTCTTGGGAGGGCAAGGCAGAAGGACTGCCTGAGCCCAGGAGGTCGAGGCTAAGGTGAGGAGGGAGGGAGGGAGGAAGGGAGGAAGAAGGAAGAAGCCCACCTATGGCCAGACTTCATCCTTCCTAGTCCTGACTCAGGCCAGGGTCTGCTAGGAACCTGGGCAGCAGGTACCCTCTACCCCTTGAGATGTGCAAATCCCTGCCTCCATCTACCCCCCAAATCCAGACAGGGACCACAAGGCTCAGATGACAGCCAGTCAGGCAGCAGGGTCATCCACCAGTAGCAAGCACATCTTAGAGGATGGAGTCCAGGGAAAAAGGCAGAAGAGAAGCCAGGACAACCCCTGGAGAAAAACAGTTATGTGACTCCTCATACGCAGAAACCTTGAGGAGCTCGGCGGAGAATACAAGAAGAAGATGCTACCTGAGCCGAGGCAAAGGCTTCGTGGACACTGGGGAGAAGATCAGGAGCCAAAGGCTGCTCAGGGCAAGGGAGCTGCCACCACAGGTGCCCAGAACACAGGTTCACGTGACACACCCAACCGCTCAGGCGAATGTGCCTAGGGAGGCCAAGAACTGAATTCTGGATATTCTGTGAAGAGTCTAACCTCAAGGAGAATTTATTCCAGGAGCCAAAAGAAAATTTCTAAAAGCTGTTGGAATAAAGAAAGAATGTTTTAAAAGTCGGTATTTAAAAATAAAAACAAGCCGGGCTCAGTGGCTCAGCCTGTAATCCTGCGCCGTTGGGAGGCTGAGGTGAGTGGATTGCCTGAGACCACAGGTTCGAGACCCACCTGAGCAGCGAGACCTCATCTCTACAATAAATCAAAAAATCAGCTGGGCGTGGTAGCACATGCCTATAATTCCGGCTACTTGGAAGGCTGAGGCGGAAGGATCGCCGGAGCCCAGCAGGTCGAGGCTGCGGTGGCCAGGAGTGGCCACTGCACTCCAGTCTGGGCGACAGAGTGAGACTCCAACTCAAAATATAAAAAAATAAAAATAAATAAATAAATAAAAATAAAAACAACAGGCTTTGCAGACGCCGCCGCCTTGAGCCCTTTCCCATCAGCCATGGTCAACCCCACCGTGTTCTTCGACATCGCCATCAACGGCGAGCCCCTTGGGTCGCGTCTCCTTCGAGCTGTTTGCAGACAAAGTTCCAAAGACAACAGAAAACTATCACGCTCTGAGCACTGGAGAGAAAGGATTCGGTTATAAGGGTTCCTGCTTTCACAGAATTATTCCAAGGTTTATGTGCCAGGGTGGTGACTTTACACGCCATAATGGTACTGGCAGCAAGTCCATCTATGGGGAGAAAGTTGATGATGAGAACTTCATCTTGAAGCATACAGGTCCTGGCATCTTGTCCATGGCAAATGCTGGACCCAACACAAATGGTTCCCAGTTTTTCATCTGCCCTACTAAGGCTGAATGGTTGGATGGCAAGCATGCGATTTTTGGCAAGGTGAAGACGGCATGAATGTTGTGCAAGCCATGGAGGGTTTTGGGTCCAAGAATGGCAAGACCAGCAAGAAGATCTCCATTGCTGACTGTGGACAACTCTAATACATTTGACTTGTTTAAAAAAAAAAATTCAGACAACTATATGAAAAAAATGGACCAAGAACAAGAACAAGAAGATGGAGACAGTAGAACAGCAGAAGACTGAAACAGAGCTGGAAGACAGGACTGAGAAACTCCGGGACAGGGAAAAGTACTGAAAGGCAAAAGCAGGTCCGAAATGAGGGCTGTGAAAGAAAAAGCAGAAAGCAAAGCCAAGACATGACTCATTCGTGCTTCTCAACCGGACTTAAACACAAAAGGGGCAATGAAGCCAGTTGTGCTGTATGATTCCATTTATACAAACGTTCAGAGGAGGCAAAACCACAGAGACAGAAAGTACATTAATGGTTGCCTGGGGCTGGGGAAGGAATGGGCGTTACTATTCATGGATTTGGGAATTCTGTGTGGGATGCAAAAAACATTCAAAAATTATACTGTAGTGATAGCCACACAGCTTTTTGAATACCTATATACTAAAAACCACTGCAATTGTACACTATAAGATGGTAACTATCATGGTACATAAAATACACCTCAATAAAAGATTTTTTAAAAAGGACAAATGGAACAGGCTTAAAGACATAATTTCAAAGACACAGAATAAAAAATAACCATTCTGAGATTAAGAAAAATATGATTAAAAAGATTACAAAAGCTCACCAGGTTCACACAAGAGAAATCTATACTTAGACACAGGCTGACAAAATAATTTAACCACAAGGCTGGAAGAATTGTAGAAACACCCAGGGAGGAGAAAATGTTTGGTGTACTTAAATAGTAGCTTGAATTAAGATTAGTGTAATTTCTAGTATTATTAAATGCCAGAAAACAAGAACACATGATCACGAACTGAGGAAAAGATTTTCCCAAAGAATTTTATACCCAGATAATATATACCTTTCATGTGTGAAAGCCAAACAAGGCAGTTGCAAATATGCACAGGCTCAAAAAGAGAAGCGGGGGGGGGGGAGCTTGAGGTTAAATTCCAACCAGGTAGCCTGGTTCAGTGCCTCAGCCTGTAATCCCATGCTTTGGGAGGCCTAGGTGAGTGAATTGCCTGAGCCCGCAGGTTCGAGACCCGCCTGGGCAACCTGGCGAGCCCTCATCTCTACAATAAATCAAAAAAATGAGCTGGACATGGTAGCGCGCGCCTGTAGTTCCAGCTACTTGGAAGGCTGAGCGGAAGGATCGCCAAAGCCCAGCAGGTCGAGGCTGCGGTGGCTGGGAGTGTGCCACTGCACTCCAGTCTGGGCGACAGAGTGAGACTCCAACTCAAAAAAAAAAAAAAAAAAATTCCAACCAGGTAAGAGGCAAAATTCAGAGAGGCTACTAGTACACAAGGTTACCACTCACATATGCCAAAACCATCGCTATTGGTACAAATCCAAATAATGAATGTAAACCTGGTTATAAAACTGAATACCTATGCCAAATTGCTCTCTACACATATGCTATATAACGTAAAAAATGTAATTAAATAACAAAAAAGCAGACTGAACAAAATTAATATTAATAAAGACTGAAAACAGGGAGTAAGAAGAGGCAAAAATCCTTCTCCCAAACAGACAGGAATAAAAAAATACCATTAGGTCTCAACTATGACAACTAGAGAAATGTTTTCTTTTTTTACTGTTTCTCCATAAAGAAAACACTATTAGAATTTGAAACATGCCAGGCCTGGTAGTTCTTGTGTCTGTAATCACAATTCTTTGGAGTTCAAGGTGGGAGGATTCCTTGAGGTCAGGAGATCAAGACCAGCCTGGGCAACATAGTGAGATCCCACCTCCACAAAATATTTTAAAACAAAAAAGAATTTGAAGTAGAATACAGACAAACCCTATAAATGAGTTAAGCTCATTTAATAAAAACTACTCTCAGATTGTATCAAAAATAAGTGGCAACCACCAAAGACAGAACTTAAACAAAGAGAAAGAAAAATAAAGCACACTAATGCTGCCTTCTTATTTTTTAAATGTCACATGATAGAGTTTATGCCACAGAGTGGGGAAAAGAGGATCATTTTACTTTGCTAAAGTATAAACTTCACAAGAGATGTATGATGTAATCTCCACACTTATTTTTTTTTTTGTATTGGTTATATAATCTGACCAATATCACAAGTAAGACTAATATAATAGGTATCACACTTTGCACCCCACAGAAAAGAGAGATTCATTTCCAGTGGCTACAGAGAATTTGTGAAAACTATCTACCATGCCACAAAGAAAATATATAATCTTTAAAAAAAGGAACAAATACTTCTCACTGCCTGACCACGATGCCAAAAAGAGATAAAAATAATAATCAAGAAAG
This sequence comes from Cephalopachus bancanus, assembly GCA_027257055.1. Classification (NCBI taxonomy): domain Eukaryota; kingdom Metazoa; phylum Chordata; class Mammalia; order Primates; family Tarsiidae; genus Cephalopachus; species Cephalopachus bancanus. The sequence goes on from JAPVLO010000239.1 coordinate 6,762,403, forward strand.
TCTAACAACTTCAAAATTGTAAGTCTTTCTCCCAAATATAGCCATCGGGTCAAAGATGACATTGAAACTAAAAATATCTCTACGATCTTACAAACAAAAATAAGCAACAAAATGCACAAAGGAGGTAAAAAGAGATTAAAGAGAAACATTAACTAGCAAATAAGTATCTACGATGACCACTTGTATATCTAATTCTGAATTGTACCACATTTTTAAAATAAAATTTTTTTTAAAGAATAAGAATTGATATACTTGATAAATATACCAAAGAAGGCTCTGAAATAAGCCTCCAGAGGTCAAGGAGAACAAAGACCTTCCCCTCAAATGGATACCGGGTCTAGGTGCCTTTGTAGGCAACCATCTCCACAAAATCAATATTCATAGTGTCAAGGTATACACTGTCCATGCTGCTCAGACAGCTGAAAAGCACTGGAAAAAGATGAGAAGCTTGTCAGTCATTGTAGAAAACCAGCATAACCTGGATACCAAACACAAAGCACAAGGAAAAGAGAAAAGCTAGTATCAAAACTCACATCAACAGGTTAGAAAGAGAAAAGACCTAAGGTCAATCAACAGAAACCAAAGAGGCATTTGATAAAACTCAACATCAATTTTTGAATAAAATTCTTAGCACATCAGATGTAGAAGAAAAAAGTTCCCAAAAAGAAATCGCTATCTTATACCAAAAACCAATGATATCGTACCTGAAAAGGCCTGAAGGGTTTCCATTAAAGCCAGAAACAGAAAAGAGTCTGGTGACCATCATAACAGAAGACTGTTCTGGAGGTTCCAACCAACACAATAAGGAAAAGATCTTGAACATTCAATTAGCTGCTGTGGCCGTAAGCACGCCACTGCACTCCAGCCTGGACAAGAGTGAAACTCCAACTCAAAAAAGAAAAAAAGGATTGCCTGAGCCCACGGGTTCAAGACCAACCTGGGCAGGCGAGACCTCATCTCTACAATAAATCAAAAAATAAGCCAGGCGTGGTAGCCCACGCCTGTAATTCCGGCTACTTGGAAGGCTGAGGCGGAAGGATCGCCGGAGCGCAGCAGGTTGAGGCTGTGGTGGCCGGGAGCGGCCACTGCACTCCAGTCTGGGCGACAGAGTGAGACTCCAACTCAAAAAAAAAAAACAAAAAAAAGAAGTTAATTAACAGAAAAGGGAAGGTAAAATAATTCTTTACAGGTAATGGGTCTATCTATTCAGAAAATGAGTTTAAAAACAAACAACAAAAAACCCACTAGAATGAGATAGTTAAGAAAGTTAGCAAGTGTATGTGTGAGTGTGAAAACACACACACACACACACACACACACACACACACACACACAAGCAATTGTGCTAAGAAAACAGACCACTGTGCCAAGCAGTTTACAGTGGTAATCTGTAGAAAGTAGGATTACAGGTGTTTCTTTTTTTGGCTGTCGGGTTTTTTCTAAATTTTAGTTATAATCCTGCCATTAAATTAGGTGACAAAATTAGCAGTAGCTCAATTCTTAGTACCCATGTAAGGTTAGTAAATTCAGGACAGAAAATAGGGCAAAACAACTAAAATGCTAAACTTGGACAAATACAGGAAAAAAGTTTAATTCTTCAGAAAAAATTATGCATTTGAAAATATCTAATTTGATTAATGTAATCTCCAATTTATGTTTTCTTTTTGAGGATAAAATCTAAAATATGTTTTCTTGTTCATTCCACATTTGGTGTTCATCTATTTCTGCTTTTCCAGATAAATGTTAGATACTGACATTTCAGTGCCCCTGCTACTGTAAGACAGTAAAACAACAAAACAACCAAAAACTACCGATTCTGTAATAAGACAATCTGAGGGAATTCTATAAACACTAAAAGCAAATGCATTAACCAATAGCGCCCTCTAGCGCTATAATGTCTAACCGGCACTTGGCTCAGGTGATCATAAAATGCAGAATTTTTTAAAACTTATTTTGGAAAAGTTCACACATACAGAAAAGCAGACAGAATTAAAACATAGTTTCATTCCCTATATAACTTCTTTCTTTTTTTTTGAGTTGGAGTATCACTCCATTGCCCAGACTGGAGTGCAGTGGCACGCTCACGGTCACCCCAGTATCAACCTGCTGGCCTCCGGCGATCCTTCCGCCTCAGCCTTCCAAGTAGCCGGAACTACAGGCGCCCACTACCATGCCCATCTAATTTTTTACTTATTATAGATGAGTTCTCATCAAGTTGCCTGGGCTGGCCTGGAACCCGCAGGCTCAGGTAATCGACTTGCCTCGGCCTCCCAAAGTGCTGGGATTATAGGCTGAGCCACTGAGCCCAGTCCTAACCTCTTTCTGATTATTGATTGTTTTGATTCATGTAGCAACTTCTGTATTTCATTAACTGAGATGTCAGACAGTCAGGCGTCTCCAAGGGCCCTTCTCTCTCATGTAATGAATAATTCAACAACCAACTAAATTAAGGCAACATTCCCAAGCCTCCCTTGCAGCTAGATGCTGCTGGTTTTAGCCAATGGATATGGGTGGAAGTGATACATGCCTTTTCCTCTCCCTTTTCTCACTTCTTCCTAGTTGTAGGAGTCATCCAGGATCATGAGAAACAATCAGTACTCTAGGAGGCCAGGCACAGTGGTTCACGCATGTAATTTCAGCACTTTGGGTGGCCAAGATGGGAAGATCACTTGAGGCCAGAAACTTAAGACCAGCCTGAGCAACTTAGCAAGACCCCATCTATACAAAAAAAAAAAAAGAAAAGAAAAGAATTAGCCAGGCATGGTGGCACACACATGTAGTCCCAGCTACTCCAGAGGCTGAGGCAGGAGGATCACTTGAGCCAAGGAGTTCAAGGCTACAGTAACCTATGACCACACTACTGAACCTTAGGTGATAGAGCAAGACCCTGACTCTTAAAAAAAAGGTAGCCGGGCTCGGTGGCTCAGCCTATAATCCCGCGCCTTTGGGAGGCTGAGGTGAGTGGATTGCCTGAGCCCGCGGGTTCGAGACCTGCCTGGGCAGCGAGACCTCATCTCTACAATAAATCACAAAATCAGCCGGGCGTGGTAGCGTGCACCTGTAATTCCGGCTACTAGGAAGGCTGAGGCGGAAGGATCGCCGGAGCCCAGCAAGTCGAGGCTGCGGTGGCCGGGAGCAGCCACTGCACTCCAGTCTGGGCGACAGAGTGAGACTCCAACTCAAAAAAAATAAAATTAAATTTTAAAAAGGTAAAATTAAATTTTAAAAATGAATCAATACTCCAAGAATTAAGAAAAAGGGGATCAGATTATGTAAGAAGCTGTAATTTTAGCACTTTGAGAGGTTAAGGTAGGGGGATCATTTGAGCGCAGGAGTTTGACACCAATCTGGACAACTCAGAAAGATATTAACTCTTTATTAAAAAGAAAAAGAAGGCCAGGCACAGCGGCTCAGCCTGTAATCCCAGCACTTTGGGAGGCCAAGGCAAGAAGACAGCCTGAGTCTGGGGGTTTGAGACCAGCCTGGGCAACTTGGTGAGATCTCGTCTCTACAATAAATCACACAAAAAAACTAGCCAGGCATGGTGGCGTGCGTCTGTAGTTTCAGTTACTTGGAAGGCTGAGGCAGAAGGATCACCTAAACCCAGGAGGTTGAGGCTGTGGTGGCCGTGAGCGTGTCACTGCATTCCAGCCTGGGTGACAAGAATGAGACTCCAACTCACACACACAAAAAAAGAAAAATTAAAAGAAACTTAATTTGATCATGTTATTTTGGGTATGTTAGAGTAGCCAAAACTATACCCTTAAAAAAAAACTGTAGATTAACATTTTAAGAAAAAAGAAATCTGACATTTGAAAAAAAAATGAATTTAAGTAAACTATAATATGCACATTTTAAGAATAAAGACATTTGGCCAGGCGTGATGGCTCATGGCTATAATCCCAGTACTCTGAGAAGCCGAGGTGGGAGAATTACTGGATCCCAAGAGTTCAAGACCAGCCTAGACAATGTAGCAAGACCAAGTCTCTACAAAACTTTTTTAAAAATTAGCCAGGCATGGTGGTTGGTGCACACCTGTAATCCTGGCTACTCGGAAGGCTGAGGTGGAAGGTTCTCTTGAATCCAGAAGGTCAAGGCTGTAATTAGCCAGGATCATGTCACTACACTCCCCCTGCCCCCGCCACCTTGGCAACAGAATGAGACCCTCAACTCAGAAAAAAAAAAGAAAGAAAAAAAAATGTGGCTGGGCGTGGTGGCTCACGCCTATAATCCCAGTCCCAGCACTTTGAGAGGCCAAGGTGAGAGGACTGCCTGAGCCCACGGGTTCAAGACCGGCCTGGGCAACTTGACAAGGACCTCATCTCTACAATAAATCAAAAAATTAGCCGGTTCAGTGGCTCAGCCTGTAATCCCAGCACTTTGAGAGGTCGAGGCCGAGGGGAGTAGATTGCCTGCACCCGCACGTGGGTTCAAGATCTGCCCAGGCAACTTAGCGAGACCTCGTCTCTATAATAAATCAAAATTTAGCCAGGTACAGTAGCACGCACCTGTAGTTCCGGCTACTTGGAAGACTGAGGCGGAAGGATCATCGGAGCCCAGCAGACTGACACTGGGGTGACCATGAATGTGCCACTACACTCCAGCCCGGGCAGCAGAGTGAGACTCCAACTTAAAAAAAAAAAATGTACAGAGAGAATCTGGAAAGAGTACTGGCAAGACATCAATTGGAATAACCAGTCACCAAATTTTTAAAAAGAAATACTAAATCAGTATATATTTTAATCCTAGAGTGCAGGGGGGCGGTAGTTATTTTCCTTCAGAGGGACCAAATGGAAGGTTCATGATAAAGGCTAAGCCTCTGGGTAAAAAGAATAAATTCACTGTTCACCTTGTCTATCAAAGTCTTATTGAACTGGCTTCTATGGCAGACACTTCAAGTCTGGCCACTCACCCATAATCTTAAGGCACGATTCAGAATGTGTGTTCACAAGCACATAACACAATTCCCACAATGAAGTAAAAACAGTTCACCCAACTCGCAAAGTAAATCTGCGGTGAAGACTGTAACCTTCAAACTCAAGACTCACAGGACTGTGTGTCCTGTTAGCGCCCAGCAGCAGAATGGAAGCGTTAATAGCAAAACAGCACTATGCTGGGGCATTGGGAGCCCTCCCTGAAACCATGCACGGTGATGTAAGTGCAGAAAAGCCATTAACCAGAGGCTGAAAATGTCTCTGGTAAAATAAGGTTGCTGCCCCACACCTGTGGTTTCTGCAACTTCTGTTTTTAGTAATGGAACAAGCATGCTCAAATTAAATCTTATTTCAAGCATGGAAGAGGCCCTGGGGGAATCACACAAGTAGGTGGATGGTGTCAGCAAAATGGAGTTTTGACACTCTTCATTGTAAAGTTTTTCTTTTTTGAGTTGGAGTCTCACTCTGTCGCCCAGGCTGGAGCACAGTGGCATGCTTACAGCCACCGCAGCCTTGACCTACTGGGCTCAGGCGATCCCTTCACTTCAACATTCCAAGAAGCTTAAACTACAGGTGTGTGCCTCCACATCTAGCTAATTTTTTGATTTACTGTAAAGACGAGGTCTCGCCATATTGCCCAGGCTGGTCTCAAACTCATGGGTTCAGGCAATGCTCTTGCCTCTGCCTCCCAAAGTGCTGGGATTACAAGCATGAGCCACCATGCCTGTAAAGTTTTAATATGTATTTTCCAGAAATAAAACCAAAAAAGAAGACCAAATAGTAAATCAAAGATTCCATAATTTAATGAATGTATTAACACTCAGCAAGAAAATCCATTTATCTAATTTTCTTTTTCTTCTTTTTTTAAACAAAGTACCTGGGACTACAGGTGTGCATAATCATTCCTGGGTAATTTTTAAACTTTTAGTAGAGATAAGGTGTCACTATGTTGCCCAGGCTGGCCTTGAACTCCTGGCCTCAAGAGATCCTCTCACCTCAGCTAATCAAAGAGCTGGGATTACAGGTGTGAGCCACCTCACTCAGCCTCATTTGTCAGATATTCTAGCAGTGGCCTGTACATGTTATGCAGCACTATTCCACCTCTATCACTATTTGGTTGCCCTAACCCAATGCCCTGATTTTGAATTAAAGAAAAAGAAAAAAGAGATCATTCAAGACCAAGAGATAAAAATCAATTACTTTAAATAATTTAAAAACATAGTCTGATTTTAAAATGTCATTCTTCCGGCCAAAATGCTATATGACATTCCCATTAGAACAGCTAAAACAAAGAAAACCGGGAAGACTATATATACCAAGCGTTGACAAAGACAGAGAGTAACTGGAACACTCATACACTCCTGGTAGGTATGTAAAATGGTACAGCTACGTTGGAAAACCATTTGGTCGTTTCTTATCAAATTAAACATCTACTTTCTCTAAGACCCAGCAACAACTCTTGGGCACCCACCAAGCTAAATGAAAACTTATGTTCAAACAAGAACCTGTACACCAAAGTGGCTTTATTTTATTTTTTTCCTTTTCTTTTTAGAGATAGAGTCTTGCTCTGTCACCCAGGCTGGAGGACAGTGACACAATTATAACTCACTGCAACCTCAAACTCTGGAGTCAAGCTATCCTACCACTTCAGCCTTCTGAGTAGCTAGGACTACAGAGGTACTCGACCAGTTTTTGTTTGTTTGTTTGTTGGTAGAGATGGGGTCTTGCTATATTACCCAGTCTGGTCTCAAACTCCTGGGCTCAACAAGCCTCTCACCTCGGCCTCCTAAGACACTGTGATTAAAGGTATGCGCCACCATACCTGGTCTATAGTGGATTTAATTATAACAGTCAAAACCTAAAAACAATATTTACCTTCAACTAGTGAATATCCATTTCAACTAGTGGCATATCCCTATTAAAACAAGATAATCACTCACACCCTTATAACAAAGCTAGAATAAGAATATTATAATATCAAGCGGCCAGGTGCCGTGGCTCACACCTATAATCTCAGCACATTGAGAGGCTGAGGCGGGAGGACTGCTTGAGCCTAGGAGTTTGAAGCTGCAGTGAGCTATGATCCTGCCACTGCGCTCTAGCCTAGGTAACAGAGCAAGACTCTGTCTCAAGAAATAATAATAATAATAGTAATACAAAGCACTGGCAAGACTATGGATAAACAGGAATTCTTCCACCTTGTTGCCAGAAATATAAATGGGTTCACATGCTTAGGAGAACCATTTGGTAACAAATAGTTGGTTGAAGATTGTGCCCTATGATCCTGCAAGGTCACTTCTCAGCACACTCCACCTAGAGAAACTCATCCAAGTAAGGACAGTCGTTATGTTTATTACACTATTGTTTTTAATAGAACAAAACTAGCATATCAATAGGAGAATGTCTAAGTAAGCTGTGGTATGTTTAAACAGTGAAAAGGAATGAATTCTTACCACCTGAACAAACATGGCTTGAAAACATTTTCCAGAATGATAAAATTAAGTAAGCCATAAAACACATACACAGGAGATCTCTAAGGCTTTAAATCATGCAATCAATATATGTCAGTCTATACATGTATATAAACATGTAACACGAAAGTAAAAACATGAACTGCAAAGTCACCTCTGAGAAGAGAAAAATTAGCAAAGGGGACAAAGAGGAAATCTGAAATGCTTTATTTTCTTTAAAAAAAAAATCTGAAGCAAAAATGTTTATTAGATTTATTAGATCT